>VZTL01069722.1:20863-38991 GCA_013400535.1 Scopus umbretta
GGTTGGGGGTAAGTCATTGAACTGGGACTCTGGAGGTACGATCTGTTTCCCAGGGATGCCACCTGCTTCTTGCGTGACAGGAGGAAGGTCACCAGTGGCTCTAGGTCTCAGCTCCCCAGCTGAGAATGATACTTTCTCCCTCCTCTGCTTTTTCCATCTTGCTTGTTTTTATCGCTAGCTTTTCAGCAGAGTAACATCTACTCTGCCTGTGTGCCGATCATGATGTGTCCTGCTCTCAGCTGGGGCCTCTAGACACCACTAGGAATAACAAATATGGTTTTCCCTTTATGCTTGTTTCCTTCATCTCCATCCATGCTGCAGAGCCTGTGAGGTAAGATTAACAGCTAAAAAAAAAAAAAAAAAAAAAATCTGTGAAGATGAAGAACAAGGGAGTAAAGATCCAGCAGGTGTGAAAAGTTGTGAAATAGGTTTGTTTTCTCCAGTCCTGCTGGCTGATGGTCTCATGCAAAGGTACCACATTTTGGAAGGAGAAGGATTTGAGCCTGTCCTCTAAGTCAAAGGGGTAAACAAAAAGCAGCTTTGTGTGTTTCCTTTGTGCTAAGCACATTGTGAATATTCTTAAGCATTGCCACAAGGATTAACATCTCTGCATTTTAATGTGCCTGGTGCTGGAATGTAGCTGGAAAGCAGAGCAGGCAGGAACCGTCTCTCCAGGCAGTGGGCTCTGCTAGGTGTCTCTCTGAAGTGCTGTTCAATAGCTTTCTGTTACTCTTCCACCCCCCACCCCCCCTTTTTTTCCCCCCACTCCTTCAACACCTTCCAGAAAAAATCCTGCTAATTTCCCCTTTCTGAAATTTACTGGACTGGACTTTTTTATCTCCAAATACATTTTCATGGCAGTAGTATAAAAAAAAGCATGTGGACAGAGGTATGGAGTTTGGTATTTACTTTGGATCATTAACCCGGTCTGTAAATTTGATTTGATCTCTCCTTTTTTTGTTCCTCCCCTCCCTCTTTGTGTAATTCCAGAGCCCGCAAAGAGACGCTGTGTTTTGCTGCTTCAGGATCCCGGCAAGAAATGGGAGTCTGATGGATTATAAATGCACCTGCTTTATTTAAAACCTAGCAAACAGATAAGTGCCCTTTTAATTATCTCACAACAGTATTTTAGACATAGCTGTGCACAGCTTCTCTCTTCAGTTTGGTTGCAATTTGGGGAGCCCTCTGCGTTTCACCATTGCGAATGAATGCTCTGCAGTTCTCCTTTCAGCTCAGGAATATCAGATGATATCGGTATTTCATGTGAGCTAATTAATTAGCATCTGAGGGAACTGCAGCTGATTGCTTTGGGAGCTCCTGGGGTCTTTCTCTGCCCCTCCAGAGCCACCATCTCCAGCAGCCCTGTGAGGTTTTGGGACTCTGAGGAGTAGGTCTGCGGGACCAGGCGAGGCTGATGTGACCCATCTGAGCCTTAAGGAGTCCTCCGGGACTCATTAGAGGTTTAGTAACTAAACTTGGCTGGTTTGATTGAGAAGATGCTTGTGCAGGCTTGGCGTGATCTCAGAGAAACTAGCTAACGCTGCTGGCAAGAGAGAGGGCTTTCTGCATGTGCTATTCATATGTGTGCGGGGAAAGTGATAACCCCTGCTTCTTCCTGCCGGTTTCCAGGTGGGAAAATAGCTGGGGATGGGGAAGAGAAGCCCTTAGTTATACTGAGTTTATACAGAGCATACAAAGAGGTATCGTGGGTGAGTGGTAACAAGAATCGTCCCCTCAAAGTTATGGGGGTGTTTATATCTGTGGATGGAAAATACAGACTATCAAGAAAATAATTTCTGGCCGCTTAGATATGCGCCTATAGGTGACTGCTGCCTGCTCTTGGACACGCCACTGTAATTATTAAATAAGTTAAGAAATCCATAAAATATGGTCTCATGTACAGTGTGACTTTGCAATAGTATACAGCCATGGGGCTGGGGCAAGTATTCACTATACCTGCAGTTTACTGCATTAGAATAATGAAAAAAACCCACTAAAGCTGAGCGTGTGAGCATTGGAGGGGATGTGGAGGGACAGGAGCCAAATTATCTACTCAAAACCTGTCTTGTGTGTTCTACCAGGGTTAGTTAGCAGTGTAAAATGTCTACCTCGCTGTTACAAAAACTACAAACAGGTTTGCTACAGTAAATTAGAGTGTAGTAACTGATACGAATTCGTATTACCTACCTAAGCAGAAGGTGAGTTTTCTCAGTGAAGGTGCCAGCCTGGGACTGAGAGGTGGGAGAGACAAGACAGTGAAGTAGGAGGTTACTGCAGCTTGAGAGAACTGGTTCTAGATCAACTCATGTGGTCCCTGGAGTGTCTGAAGTTCCCTTTTTTCTAGGAAAAACTTCACTCCTGCTGTTATTACCCAGAAAGTTTTTTACATTAATGGAAGAAATGACATGCCTGATATTAATGACTATGCTCTGTCTCACAACTGTAAACAGTACTTACTCCTGACTCTTCAATACTCTGATAGCATAAAGACTTGACAGTATATTAAGAAACACTGATAAAACGAAGCACTATTGGGAAAATCAGGGTTTGTTCATTCAGCAAGGATAGATGGGAAGTTAAAAAAGCTTAAATCACCTTTGTACCCCAACTAAGAGAGCTCTTTGCTCCTCAAAAAAAAAAAAAAAAATTAACCTCAGAGAACCTCAAGGTCTTGATTATTAGATTTGCAACTTGAAATCTGCTTTCTGCCAGCATGCCAACCCTAACCTGGCCAGTTCCAGTCTGGGCATCAAAGTTGAATTTGGAAAACATATCCTGAAGTGTGGCACACAACTTGTAATGCTCTGTGCTCCTTGGCAGAAGAGGCAGAAAACACCTACAGTCCCTCTCAGGAGCTGTACTGATGTGAGAGATGATACTGAGTGTGTTATACGCACCTGTGGTTTGGTTGGTGCATCCAGCAACTGGGGAGAACAGATTCAACAGATCTTGACAGGTTTCTGTAAATATCTTGTCTAGAAAAGAAGACGCCCGAATCCCTAACTCTTTCCTCGTCTTACAGGTGAGCCTTGAAGACACTTGGGAGACCGTAGCTCCTGAATGCATGACCTTCCCCTGGGATTAGAAGAAAGCCATGGGGAAGGACAAGAAAGAAGAGGCTGTTTTTCTGAGGAAAAAGATAACTTTGCTGCGGGCTTTCTCGCTCCTCATCGGCAGCATGGTTGGCAGTGGCATCTTTATCTCCCCGAAAGGAGTACTGAAAAACTCTGGCAGCGTGGGTTTCTCCCTGGTTGTCTGGTTTGCCTGTGGCCTCCTCTCAATGTTTGGTGAGTGGTGAACTTTGTCAGCCTTTGCTTAAGCACCTGGGAGGTGAGGGGAGCCAGCACATTTTTATGTATAAAAAGTTGGGAGAAGAATAAACCAAAAATTCCCTGTCCCTACTGCAACAGAAACAAAGGTTTAACAAGCCTGGTGGGGGGGTCACCAGGGGTGTTTAGGTAAAATGATTCACCTGGGGTGACCGAGAAAATCCTAGAACTTATGTTCTGTGAATATGAAGTCATGTGCAAGTCCAGGGCAGAGAAGTGACAATAACTGCGGACGGAGATAGCATGGTCTCTGCCAGGAAAGCTGGGAGAAAATGAGGGAACTCATTTTATAAGGTGGAAGGGAGATGTAGGCATCTAAAAGGCACTTGTCAGCCTGAGGGTTGTGCAGCGCTTTTCATAGACACTATGAAAAGGGCAAGAAGTGACAGTCTTAATATGCCATAAGGGATCCCCCTTTCCTGTTGGGAGGATAGAGAAGCACTAGAGCAGATTGCCTGGGGAGCTGCAGAGTATCCACCAGCTAGGGGTGGGTGTCTGGGTGTCTGTCAGAAATGGTTTGGATATGTCTGATGCTGCCTTGGAGCAGGAAATGGAGCAGATCAGTTCAGCCCTGCTTTCTGTGCATTACCCTTGGCTCAGTTTCTGGCACTTAATACCAGCATTTTCTTGCAAAAAGTTGGCTTTTCCATGACAGTTTCATTCTAGTTCTTCTGAAATAATGTAGCTCCTAAAGTTACAATGGATAAAACATATGGGTTTTAGTTTCCTTCATTAACTCTATAAAATCACCATCTTGGAAACACTCTAAAGGGTGCTGTTAGGAGAAGATCTCTCAGCTCTAGGGAGAAATCTGATGTTTATTTCAGTGGGTGACTTTAAGGTTCTTCTTCGTCATAACCTGGGAAAAAAAAACAATAGAGAAATACCCCATGTGGAAAAAAAAAACATTTTGGCACTGTTACTTGTACACACAAGTTTAGAAATTGAGACATTCAATTGTTAATATGGCAACACACGTGGTTCTTTGTCTTAGCATATGCATACCAGTATTTCGCATTGCAGCCTATGCATGGTTGTTTGGCGAATGATATACTTCTGCTTAAACAAAATCTTAAAATGTAATGTAAGCACGGTGTTCTTTTCACTGAGCAGAGCAATAAATGATAACGTGTGTGCTGATCACGTAGCCCACGCTCTACACTTGGAAAGGTTTCTCTCGTTGCATCCTTTGATAGAGTCTGCTAGAAGGGCCTTGGAAGAATCTTTATCAAGTTATTGTATTCTGTAGCCAAATTTGTTGGTTTGTTCTTCCCTTTTATCAGCTTGATGACCTCCCCTGATCATTTCTCTGACACTTTTTTTGCAGTACATTAAAAAGTCCTTGCTTTCTTTTGTGCTTTTTTTCTTTCAAGTGTGGCATTTATGAGAGTCCCATAGCATGAGTTCAGCAAAACACTTTAATGCACACTTGAAGCATGTAAAGAGACCCACTAGAATAAATGAGACAAGGTGTCTGCCTATATTGAACACTTTGAACAGGGATTCTGCACAAATTTGCCAACAGAGAGTCTGGAAAAATTGAGATCTTCAGTGTCGCATGACCTGAATATGACAATTGCCATGTGACTTGGAGGCATGGCCATATCACCATGGGTTCCTCTGTGCTGTCCCTCCACAGCTGCCTGAGCTGGACAAAGAAGTAGATAGCACAGCTAGAGATGGTCTTACCTCATAGGGTGACATCCCAACAGTGCTCAGCCCCATTGTAAGGAGAGTTGTGCTCAAAGAGAAGTGTTTTATGATTTCTTTTGGGGAAAAAAGGACATTTAACCTAGCAAGTGAATCTAGTGTAGGCAGGGCTTAAGATTCGTACTTAGACACGTTCAAATGGCATGATGAATTGCTCTACAGAGAAAACACAGATGGGGTTTTTGCGGCACAGGTGGAGGCATAAAGGTTTCTATCCTTTTGCCTGAAAGTTTTAAGCTGTCTTCTCTGGCACGCCTCTCCCAGGGCCTCTCAGTGTGCTCCAGTGCAGGGGTAGGGAGGTACAGAGGCGCTTGTCAAGGCAGGAGCAGGCAGTGCCCAGGTCTGTTGGGACACTCATATGTAAACATGTGAGAAGAGACTGACTGAGCCACTCGTGCAGACGCTTCCCTTGCTCTGCACCATCAGGGCTGTGTTTTCCTCCTGTGGCAGGTCTTCCCTCTCAGAGGAGATGCCCTTCCATGTCCTCTGTCCGGTGTCTTCGAATGAAGGAAGGGATTTATGTGAAGATGCAAGATAAGGACACAGGAACGTGGTCTCTGATCAAAAATGTGATTGAAATGACCAGTTCAGCCACGGCCTGTCAGCTGAGCTGCTGTAACTGCCTTGTAAGCATCATTTCACCAGTCTAACAGTGAGAAGTGAGAACCCAAACCTCCAGGACATTTTGCAAAAGAAACCTCTTGTAGCTTTTAGCGCAACGTTTCTATCACATACCTTTCCACATAACTTCCATGGAAAAATTGTATCATTAACAGAAAAAGGGGAATTTCTTTCGTTCTGACAGAAAAGTTAATGACTTACTTCAAAACACCATAGCACACAAGAACAGGGAAGAACGGTTCTGCTGAAACCCTTTTTCTTCCTCTAATTCACTACTTATTTTAAACACATTCATTCAATCCCTAAAATGTCACATAGAAAAGAGAAAATCCATGGGATGATGTACTCGGTACATTTCTACCTGAACTTTTCCAGGTGCCTTGTGTTATGCAGAGCTTGGAACAAGAATCACCAAGTCTGGAGGACATTATATCTACATTTTGGAGACACTAGGGCCTCTGCCAAGTTTCTTATTCCTGTGGGCAGAGTTTTTTGCTATCAGGTAAGACATTTTGTTTGTTTGCCTTTTGCTGGATGCTGTGATGGTTTAAAAACCCAAAAGTTACGGTGCCAGATAACAGTCTAGGCAGTTTGTAAAGGAAAGAGTAGAAACAATCTGAACAACTTTTAAAGATTTTCAGTGATAAAAGGAAGAAGGCATAATGAGTAAATAGTTACACATGTTAAACATGATCTGTACTTGAAGAATATCTCTCCTCTCCCCTGGCAGCTGCTATCCTCCAAGAGCCATAGTATTTTTCAGAGACTGACAATAAATGCCAGATTTATTTCAGATCTTCTCTTTTCATTGTGAAACCTTTTTGGATTCTCCCGTGGAGACGACTTTCTGGCTCAGCCCTGAGTGAAATAATATTTTAGAAAATTGCAAATTACTTCTTTTTTAACTTCAAAAAGAAAGTCCTCACCGCTCAGTAACCTGTGTCCTTCATGTAAGCTGAGATGAAGCAGGACATATGAACCACGCTGCATTGCTCAGTGTAATTATCTCAACTTTTGCTTTCAAGTTGGGAATTATCCTTTTGCAGCCTGTGATTTTTAACCCGTTTACTGAGAAAAACCTATGAAAAAGACAGTACAGGAATTCACCATCTGCATGGGAGAGCAGGATTAAGCTGGTTGGGGAAACTTCCCCCCCTTGTGAGTTTTGTGCCATTTTACATCATGCCATTTTTTGGCTGTCTGCAGACCACAGTTTGTGCTTGGTTCCCCCTGCAGGCCTGCCAACAGCGCTGTGGTTTCTTTGGCATTTGGACGCTACATTCTGGAGCCGTTTTTTGCGCCCTGTGCAGCCCCTGTCCCTGCTGTGAAGCTCGTGTCTCTCCTGGGGTACTGTAAGTACTAACTTTCGTGGGACTGCTGATCTTGGAACCTCTCTGCCCCAGACCGGGGGCACTTAGAGGGGGTTACCTTTGGGGATAACTGTGGGATTGGGGCCCCATCTTACCTCCTTGGCCACCCAAAACTTCCTGATCCAAGGCATTTGTTTGGGGCCACTATATTCTCCTAGAAGGGGAATGGGCCTCCCTGTCGATCAGCTGGAGCCCTAGGTGGCGGGTGGGGGGGATTGTGCCAAGTATGGGAGTAGAAATTCTTCATGTATAATTGTGCAAATGCCACCTAGGTTGAGGGTGTAAGGCTCAAAGTTTTGGACTCCTCGCCTGGTGTGCACCCAGCTGGTGAAGCTGCCCTGCCTGCTCCAGGCTGGTGTGCGCTGGCACAGGGACCGCTGTGAAGGGAGCTGCTGAGAGGTCCCTGCAAACTTACACCTTACGCCCCAGGCAAGCGTGGATCACCCAACAGGAACCAGGCTCCTGGTCCCTCTTAGGAGCATAATTCAGCTTCCCTTTCAAATGCTATACATTGGGCTACACCTGTAATGTTTTCTGACGTCTCTTACCCCGAGCATCCTCTCTCTGTAAAGATGCAGCCTTCTCCCTGGCATCCCTAGAGCAGGCAACGCTGCTGTATTTTTTTCCTGCATGCGTCAAGCATGGGCTACAGCCTGTAGCAGTGTGGTCTCCTCTCCAGACATGGTCCTCACCCTCAATTCCTGGAGCGTCACCTGGAGCGCCCGCCTGCAGACAGCTCTCTCCATCGTCAAACTCGTGGCTCTTGCACTCATCATTGTGCCAGGGATGATGCTGCTGGCCCAGGGTAGGTGTGGTGCTGCGTAGCTGAGGGAGGGTGCTTGACATGCCTGCCTGTCACGGCTTTTGTCAGTCCCTGGTGACAAGTGCGATACTCCTTTAGCTGGCAGCAGCTTGCTGTGCCTGTGTGGTGGATGTGAGTTAGCTCAGAGCTGAGACCAGGGTAGCTGGCACTAAGCTGCATCATTGCACAGGGCTGATGCAACTGGCTCAGCTGTGCTTTCTCCAAAGCGGCACAAATTTGATGGATATCAGGGAAGTGTGACAGCATCCCATGGTGACCCGAGCCAGCCACAGCTGTGTGATGGATTATCAGCCCTCAGTTGAGCCCTGGTAACTGCAACTTTAAGCTTTCTGTGGCTATAAGATATTGTTTTTTACTTCCTAATAGAGATGGGCCATAACTTACTAAACTTACAATGGACTCGCGCAGGATTGCACACTCACTTCCAGAGTGGGGAAAAAAAACCCTACCAGTAGTATCTTCTGGGAATGATACAGGAGTATTGGCTTTAATCCAAGCCTCAGTTTATAGAAAAGCCCAAAGCATTCCCACTGAAGGGATGAAGCCTGCTCCCTGCTATTGCCTTCCTCTGTGGAGAAAACAACACAGGCAGTAGGCTCCACGTTCGTGTTTCTTTCTGATGTCTGGAGCTGGCTCCTTTGAACATGCAAACATCCCCTCGGGCTGGCAGCACTTCTGAATGGAAGGACTGCCCTGTAGCTAGAAATCCTGAGCCGTTATTGTTAGAAATGCCTTCAAATGACAATCTGGAGCCCTGGCACCCGTCCTCCGGCGAGGAGGATAAGTGCCGGTGACATCTGGAGGGAGAATTCACCAAGAGACCCCAGTATGACAGGTTGTATTTAATGTGACTCATGGGGGACTGTAAATCACTCATTAATGTATTGCAGACAATAAATCCTTTTTATGTGCCATCACTTATCAGCAATCATTTTAGAACATAAAAAGGCTACCCCGATAGGCCCACTCCCATATTTCAGTTTAGTTTTCTTCAAATCTATTTTCTTTCTGACTTGTTTTCTGTGCTTAAAAATCAGTTTTGTGCTTTTAAATCAGCTTGTCTGATTCCCCTGCCTTATTCTACTTTTTTTTTGGTTACACTCTTGTCCTTTCCTCTGCCGTTACCTTCCCATTGGCTCAGGGTTTTTTTAGAGACTCGCTGCACTGGTGTTTCAAACCCAAATGCCCAAATCTCATCACAGAGCTCCTTGCAGAGGAACCTCCATGGAAGTGGCCTGACTTTCTCCATGTGCTCAATGCCATTTCATCCCTTTCCTGGAGAAGCCCAGCTAGGCGAGCTCCATGCCTTTTTAAAGAGAGTTTTCTATGGAGAGCTAAATACAGATGTGGAATCAAACCTTGGGCCATCCGGATTTGAAAATGTTGGAAATACTACAACTCCTTTTGACTGCGTTTTTCATTGGTCTTCCTTTGAATGAGAGGCCATTAGATGTTTCTCCCCTCCCTAGGTTTTTTGGAGTTTGATAAAATATGGTTCACATCCAAAATCCTCACTTTGATTTTGTTGTTGTTGTTATTGCAAGCAGAGGACTTTTAGGAAAATTGGGGGAGTTGGTAAAACGAGATCTCTGTCTGAGCCACCTCTACTTTTTAAATTTCATTGCTTTGTCCTCAGTTCCTCCTCCTGCGGGCAAGGCACGACGGCTGGCAGGGGCAGCAGGCAGGGAGCGTGCCCGGAGCGAGGGGCCAGCCTGGCGGTCCCCGCTCGCTGCTCCCACTCCCTCCTCCACCCTGTTCCCATGCTCCGGCCAGCCTGGGGCTGGGGTCAGTGCTCCGGCAGAGGGATCAGGAGGGAGCACAGCAAGAGCCGAATTAGCCGCCTCGCTGGCTGCACCACATCAAAGAGGAGTGTACATCCAGCTGTTTGGGGGACTAAGGCGGGGAGGAAGAGGAGGTCAACCTTGCGAATTAATTTTGGGCCTAAAGAAAGGATAGGACAACTTGGGTCCCCTCGTCTCCACGATCTCCCGTTCCCACAGCAGGTTCTGTCTGAAACAGAACTAGCCGCTGCCGTTGCTCCTTCTGAAATGTCTCCTGTATCTGGATGGGGAATGGATTTGTTCTGCCACTGTTTGTGAAGTAAACACATCAGCACAGTGCTGCAAATTAAAGCAATGAAACAAATCTGATTACCTGGCTCCAAGGAAGTCACAAAAGGCAAGAGGTACAAGGGGTGTTATCCTGCAGGAAGGAAGCCCGTCTCTGACGTTTCCCTGCCCGTGTCCATTGTTTCTCTTCTGCAGGCCACACCGAAAACTTCCAGGATGCTTTTGACAGGCAGTCGCTGGTTTTGGATAAGCTGCCTCTGGCTTTTTACGCAGGCATGTTCGCGTATTCCGGCTGGTAGGTGTGACAGGAGAGTGCTTCATGGGCAGCAGACTGGTGCCTGAGACACGGCTCAAACTCTCTCCCTGTCTCTTCCCACTGTGCAGGTTTCAGGCCAGCTTTGTGCGTGAAGAGTTGGTCAGACCTGAACGGTAAGGCTGGGAAGAAGTCATCTTGGGTTACCAGGCTCTGGGGGTACTCCGGCTTTCCCAAACACAGTATGGGAGGAAATAAATTTGTGGGTTCACCTAACCAACACCAGCTGCAATCTGCAGTAATACTGTGCATAACAAGGGATAACAGCTTGTTCTTTGTGTGCCTCTTTTCCCCTTTCTTGTAGAAATATCCCCCTGGCTGTCATCGTGTCTGTGATCACGGTAATTGTGGGGTACATGCTCACCAACGTCTCCTATTACACGGTCTTGGGAACGCAAGACGTTCTGGCTTCTCCTGCTGTGGCCGTGGTGAGTTGTCACCCCTACCATTATCTTTCTTCGGTGCAGTCAGCTTATGCTGAAGGGGTGGTCATGGCAAGTGCTTTGGAGATGGTTTTCCCATAAAATGCCTTATTGCTTTGTCATTTCTCTGGATTATTGGGCAACAGTGACTTCTTCTAGTCCTGCCTAAAAGATGATGAAAAATAACCTGAAGATGACAGTAGAAAAGGCAAGAGTTATATTTTACTCCTTCAATGGAGGAAGTTTTCTTTCTTTTGAATCTGATGTTGTCTAGAGATTGCCTAAAATGTTCCTAAAGTCACACTTGTTCTTCCTGCAGAGCTTTGTGCAGCGAGCCTTCAAAAGCCTGATCTCCGTGGTCCCTGTCCTTGTCGCACTGTCCTGCTTTGGAACAATGAATGGAGGAATCTTCACGTTTTCAAGGTCACGTCTCTAAGAATTTACTACTCTTTTGGCTTACTGAATCACAGGGAAGCACCAGTGACCTGTGCAACTGCCCACTCACGTGACGGCATTTTAGCCACTCTTGTGGGAAAAATAAGGCCTTTGACTCCCAGGATGTGAACTACAGGATGATCCCTGTTGGCTAAGAGTCTACCCTTTCTATTTCTGGCCAGGTTCAGACTTTGATATCTAGGGCTGGTCACAAACAAAGATTTTTATCTTCTCCCCCCACCCTTCAGTTTAAATCCCCAGTTTAAAGTGAACTGTCAATGTTTCTGGTGAACTAGAGGCTTTGTTGACCTTGGCAGCTGCTCAGTGAGACCAAGGCTTCTTTCACTGGGTTCACTCAGCTGCTCTGCTGCAGGGCACAGGGTCCCTCTGTTGTGAGGATCTCTGGCCAAAGGCAAACTCTCCCTTGAGGACTTTGCTTTGAGGTCAGTGAAATGTTATCAGGGACTGGCTATTCCTAAAGCAATAGCCAAGACTCAACAAGTCTTCTTGTAGCAATAAGAAAAGTTTCGTTCCATGGAAAAGTTATCTTGCCAGCTTCACTGGCTACTACACTGCATGTCCTTACGGGATTCATGAAATTGGAGAGGAGGGCAGAGCTCATGGAGAAGCACATCATGCTGGTCCCAAGGAGCTGAGCGAACATTCTGGAGCTGGTTCTGTTTCACAGCTTTGATTGCAAAAAAGAAAAATCAGTTAATATGAAAGGGATGTTTCACAGTGCAAAAGCTAATGAGCTATTTGATCCACTACCCTGAAGTCCTGTATTAAATACAGGTGTGGAGAATCTGCCCTGTTAGCTCCTCTAGATTAGTGGTTTTCTTTGAGGATAAGAAGTCCCCAGACAGCACAGAGGTTCTGCATGTCCCTATTGCCTTTCTCTCCCCCATCCTGGCACGATTAACATAATCACTGCAGAAAGGCTGTATAAACAGTGATGGGGCCTCCCTGGCTGCTGGCCAGCCACACCCCTGCAAAACCACAGAGACAGTGATAAAACCAGTTTTACACTCATGCCCCAGCTGCTTTGGGCTCCGCTCCAGCCCAGCTGATGCTCTGGCATGGTTTGTTTGTGGATATTAAATTTATAAAATTGGATGCAATGCCTTCTCCCTAATTGCCCTTTCGTGAGTCAGAGGAAGGATGGAGGCAAGGAGCTCACTGCTGTCATTTTGTAGCTGGTCTTGTGTGTAGCTGGCCTCTCGGCAGTATGCCAAACTATATTTTCCAGCAGCTGACCAGAGGATTGAAAATCCTCTATTGTTTGAGGAAATTGCACTTTATTTTTTTATATATATATAAAAATATATATAAATATAGGCATCAAGACTGACAATCCTCTTTCAGAAACTCACCAGCCTATCTTATAAAGGATTGATGTTTGTGACCCTTCCACTTCCTACTGGAAAGATTAACCCTTTCTCTGATGGCAAGAAGCTTTCTTGCTTCTGTTTCCAGCCTGAACTCATTCACGGTCACGTTGGACTTGCCTAAAGGTCTCTGCTAAAGGGGTAGCTGACAGCCGTCCTGCTGGTGGGCTCTGTGCTGCGTTGAACTAAATGGTCCTGGGAGAGCTATGAGAATTTAACATTGGGGTTTTCTTCCAAACGCCCCAAAGTGCAGCTAAAGGCAAAACTGTGGCCCTGAATAGCAGATCTGTGCTGGAGGCTGTGTGTGTGTGTTTCTTGTAGCCTCAGGTTAGTCCAGCAGCCGATCTTCTCATTTCTAGTCTGGATGTAGGACGCTAATGCATAGGGCGCTCTGTCTTTTCCTAGGACTCTGTTTGTGGCTTCCAGGGAAGGACAGTGGCCTCCGCTTTTCTCCATGATCCACATTCGAAGGCATACACCCCTTCCCGCTGTCATGTTAATGGTGAGGAGATCTGGCTGTGTGGCATGCCCTGTTCTTGCAGTCTTGGCTTTCTTGCCAAGCCTGGAGAAGCTGAGGAGTTTTAAAGGGTGTTGAGACACTAAGTCAGCCTCTGAAAAATGAAGAAGGTGGAATACTGGAAACAGCAGCAAAGTATTAAGTCCCCTCGTGCCAGCAGTGGTATCCGAACCCAGCACCTCAAAGTCCCTGCCCTGTGCCTTGGACACCTTTTCTAAAAGTACTGTCCCTACCATCTGCCACAGTTGCTGCTCGATATTGTCCCATGAAAACGCCTCTGCCAGGCTTTGGCTATTTGGAAAACTGAAACTCCCAGGTGTGGTGGGAATCAGCAGGGAATCAGCATTTGCAGAGATACTCTTAGTTTTGGTTTGGATTTTTTCTGGCAATGGTCCAGCTCCATCCTAACCGTGCGGCAGTCTCTTGCAGCTTGGCTGACCTGCTAAAACTTAGCAAGTATCTTTGTAGGTAGCCTTTATACTGGCAGCACAGGCTTTTGGATCCTGCATGTTTTAATTGCCCTGCCTAGGACATAAAGCATCAAAGATGCTGTTGATCTTGAAAGGATTGCTCCTTTCTGTAGCACATCATAATAGTGCGTTTAGGCCTTTTGCCTTCAGTCTGTGACACTGTTTTGTAAAGCTCTCTGACCTCTGAGATGTTGGAGCTGTGAAGTAGCTGCCTGTGACTGTAGGGGGGCTGGAGGAGGTGATCCATGTTACCCTTTCTTGTCCAAGGACCGTAGTAAGGCTTTAATGACTATATTTCATCTTCACAATGCTCAGTTCCCTTTGGTTACTGCCATGGTGTGTATCGGAGATATCTACCATCTAATGAACTTCTTCAGCTTTTCCCGATGGCTCTTCATAGGATTAGCCACCCTCGGGCTCATTGTCCATCGCCACCGTCACCCGGAGCTGCACAGCCCATTCAAGGTAATGCATGGCCTGTATCTAACAGCCGGGAATGTGCAGGCTTGTCACTTTCTCTCTTATTTGCTAATAATTAGAGCATGACATGGCCATGATTGCCTTTAGGCTCTAAGGGGTCTCAATCCCTATTGCTCAGTAAGGCATGCAGGGAGCCTGCAAGGAGGCACCCTTGCCTGGATGTTATTTCAGCGGTAGGAAAGTCTCAGCTCAAGCTGAGAAGCAGAAGGGTGTCAAGGCCTGGGGGAAAAGATCATGGCTGGAGGGATCCTGGGAGCAAACCTGACTTAAGGCAAATCATCTTCTGGCATAAAAATATTGTGTAAAGAAGCTCGTGTGCAAGTATTGCTGCTGCAGGCACTGAGGATGCGCGCAGCGCGTGCATGCGTACCACAAAGCGTTCTGTTCAGCAGTCGGCTAATGGCAGCTAATGGCCAATGCAGTGTGTGGCCCTGTAGAGAAGGCCCTGCCCTCCTGCCCCAGAGAAGGGGAGAAGAGCAGCTTTGTGAGCCTCCAGCTGTGTGTGACCTTTGTGGGCTGCCCATTGTACCAAGAGCCCACGTGGCCGGTGGGGTTTGAGGAGCTGCCTAACACCTGCAGTGTCCAGACTTCTCCCATGACGGTTTGCAACCAGTGCTGCTGGTGCATCCATTGTTTTCCTGGTTGCTGGTGGGACAAAGCTGCAGTAGAGGGTAGGATTTACTGCGCAGGCCCTGCCCTGTGTGTGCACCTGCAAAACCCCGGCACATTTGGACTGGTGACTGTAAGCAATGAGGGGCATTAAAAGTGGGCAAAGGGAAGGGGGGAAGCAAGAGGGTTCAATCCCCCTCCTCAGTGGGAAGTTGGAGGACGTCTTCTCCTCTTGTGCCTTTCCTCAGCCTCCAGCTGGGCTCCCTCCAGTGGCCCTTCTCACACTGCTGGGTGCTGCGATCCTGCTCATGGGAAGCATCTGGTCCCCTCACGTCCAAGCTGGAGGTGGTGCTGGAGCAGCTTTCTTGCACTTGGGTCACCTTTCCCGCTGCCGGCTAAAATGCAGAAGGCGTTTGGCCGTGGCAGTGCTCGTGGCATTGTGTAGTTTGTTCCTGTCTCCGGTCGCGCCTGCATGGTGCCACCAGCCAGCTCCCGGGGAGGAGAGGAGACCTCTGAGGCCACAGGCACCAGGCAGCCGATCAATGAGAAGCTCAGGGGACAGAAACGCTTCCTGCAGCTCCCAGAGCTCCTCCCTGAGCCAGGCGAAGCCTGAGGCAAAGTTTGGGGTATTTTTTCTTGTCGGTCTTTGCTGGAGACTGTGTTTAACAGCAGCTTCCCAGTTTGTTGGCTGGCTGCATTCGTGTACTCACCCCGAACCAGATTTTGCCTTTTTCTTTTAAACCACGCTTCTCAGGGAAAGTTTATTAGTGGATAGCACTGGCGGTGTTTTCAGCTGCTGAGATTTTGCCCCATTTTGGTTTAGGCCAGAGATTTAGGCCTTTAACGGTTCCTAAAGGCAGATTAAGGGAGGGAGGGAGGGAAATGCTGGGCTTTTGTCCAGTTTGGTTCCCCCCTTAGTTTTTACAACCCCTTCAAACCCGAAGCCCAGTTAGCTGCAAGAGGGAAGGGCTGCGTGCAGGTGGCGTGGGCATGTGCTGCGCTCTAGTGGCCAGAGAGAGGTCGTCTTCTGCCACTAGCTCACGGAGAACAAATCATAAAATACATGTGATTGTGCTGGTACTTCTTCTCCCCTATAGGATTTTGAGGTAAAAATGGTGAGAAGACACCGGTAAGGAGAGGAAGCAGTCTTCTCACACGCACCTCTCGAGCAGATGGGGATGCTCTGGCTGGAACGACAGCAAGAGCATATAAGTTTGGTGGCTGGCTGGCTGCCATCGCTAGAGCAACTGATCTCTTCCAGCTCAGCATGGTCAGCATCCAAAATAAGATCTCTGTTACTGGAAAAGAGATAGCCACCCTAGGTGAGACCAGCAGCTCCTTCGTTCTATCAGCTATGGCGAGGAGCAGCTTGGCTGAGGTTGGATCCAAAGTCTAAGGGAAAGTTTCACAGTTTTATTATTTATTGCAGTCTTACAATTTACTCTCCAAATAGCCCAGATGAACTGGCTCACCCAACAGGGTAAGGCTGAAGTGCTGATTGCTTCTTTGGTCTTTCATCAGGGTCTCACTGAAACTCATGTTCTTGATGCAGGTGCTATGGAGATAGGGAGACTGGTTTATCCTGTTTTGGCCACACTAAGTCTCAAACAAGCTGGAGGCAGGTCAAAACGAGTCATGGGTGTTATAACCAAAAACCCATTTGTTTCAAAGCACCGCTTCTACTCTTCGCTTCAGATTTTCCACCTGCGGTTGCCACAGGTGGCAAGTAGGTGCATGTGCATATGCATGCACAGGTGCAATACATTCAGAGAGCAGTGGGGTATAGGCGACTTCTCCACCTACTTGGCTGCCAGTTGCAAGCGAGGTGAGACTTATATTAGGAAGGAGGTATGCACCTCACAGGGCACACTGGGCTCTGAGTGTGGTACGAGTCAATTTTTATTCTATGCATCCTACTTGTTCACAGCTGATTGTACAGAAACAGTGTGCAGGACAGATACATTATTTTTCTCATCTTCTTAGAGGTGGAGAAATGAATACAGTGTGTGCTGGCACATATGGAGGCTGATTTGATACAGCCATCAGTTTTGCCTGAGAACCGTCTGTGCTCTTTTCGCCAGGTTCCCCTGTTCGTTCCTGTCTCTTTTACCATCATCTGCCTCTTCACTGTGGCAATGTCTTTCTACTCAGACCCCGTGAACATTAGCATCGGCTGCACCATGGTTTTAAGTGGTTTTCCAGTCTACTACCTCATAATCCATAGGCAAATGTCAAATCGTTGCCGTAGCCCATTTTGTAAGTATGTGTTTTGAGTTTCAGTATTGCGGACCGAAACACGCTCAGGGGTGGGGACGTTGCTTTGTTCCCAGGACTCATTTCTGACATAAATTGCTCCATGACCAACAGACCTCATGAAACCTAAATCATGACCCCCTGTCACCCCTTCAATGGCTTTCCAAAAACACAGCTTCTGCACCTGAAGAGGCAAAGGGGTAGGCTGTGCTGCGGGTGGTTGGCAGCCAGGCATGGGCTGTACCTGCCTGGCTTGCAAATATACTGATAAGCCAGCCTGATGCTTTGTTTTAGAAAAGACAGAGCTGAGGTCTGCTAACGGGGAGAATGGAGAGGGTCGCTTTCACTACCCAGCCCTGGTTTCTACTAAACTTTTTCATACCTTTGGGATCATCACCTCTCAGTCAAATTTGGCTGACACTGAGCAACAACCTCAAAAGTTAGGATGAAGAGACTGACTGGCAGACACTGTAGCCCTGTGCACAAACAAGAGGACTGGTAGGAGAAGATGGTGCCACCTGTGGGCTATCTGTTTGCTGAAGAGGCCAGGATGGTTTTGGGCACAGATGTGGCATCATTGTAATTGAAATACATCATTGTAAATGAAGTACATCTCCACCCCATGCAATGTCTAGCACAGATTTCCTTTGGGAGTAGCCCTGGTGGAATAATGATTTAGTCAGAAATAAGAGCCCAGTTTTGAGTTTAATTTATAATTTCAGTTATGAATCTTGTTTTCTTTTGATTTGATGTTGGGCTGAGGTGTATCAGTAACCAGCGAATAGAAGAAAACACACAGCAAGAAAGGAAACAGATGCAGTGATCTGCTAACATAAAGTGCTCCAGCCATCAGTGCTGATGCTCTGATTTTCAGCCATATCTCAAGATTTCCTCTGGACTAAACTTTCTTCCTTTTTATCCCCCTTTCAGATTATCTTACACACAAACTACAGTTACTGCTGGAAGTAGTTCAACAAGAAATCAAGACTTACTGAGAAAACCATCAGAACTTACAGGAGAAGATAAAATCTACATGTTCCGTTTCTGATACCTTTGATCTTACCAAAAGCAGGCCATGCTCTTATTCTTTTAATCACTGCAAATGAGGATGGGCCTGAGCCAAAACCTTGCTGCAAGTGTTCCTAAGCTTGCCAACTGGGATCGGGATGAGAGTGTCACACCTTTTTTCTGCCCTCTTCTTTTTTCACAGAACAATATAGTTCTCTGAAACAAGCTTGCTTTGCCTGCAGAGTCTCTTCGAAACCAAGATCCTGATTTTGCAGCCTAGCCCAGTCCTCAGTAAAATAGTGTGTGTGTGT
>VZTL01069723.1:10953-34903 GCA_013400535.1 Scopus umbretta
GGGGGGGGGGGGGGGAGGGGGGTAGAAAGGAATATAATTGCTAAAACATGGGCTGTATTCAGAAATTGCTTTTTTCCCCAAGTAATATACATTGGAATCTCAAGTAAATGGAGTGTATAATTCTTTGTGAAATGGACACAGAGTTAACACAGAAACAAATACTCAGAAACACAAAACAGCACATGAACACATATGCATACATCTGTGTTTTACTCACACATGCAAAAATTGATTCTTTTTATCCAGTTAATTGTATGTCTTTCCCTAACGTCTTACTTTCTGTACTTTCAAAGCCTTATTTTTTAATTAAAACCACTTAATTTTAAAAAATTTTTAATGACAAAGCCACAGCAGACTTGTGGTAGGCTGCTGGAGTGCAATTACCCAATTCCACAGCATCAGTCCCTTTTCTTTTTGGATGGTAGTCACAGACTCCAGATGCCAATGTACTGAGGCTAATTTTTTCCATCAGCAACATCTAGCTATTTGGCAGGCTGCTCTAGCATTTTTGCTGGCTGCCTCACAGCGGTTAAATGGCAGTGCTCTCTATATATTGCCTGGGAAACTGATTTACCTGGGTGGTATTTTAATCAATGTTTTGCCTTACAGATACATTTTATGCAATGGCTTCCTACTAATAAACATGCCTGTGAATTATCTTCTCATTAGGTTTCCGCAAAGATGTATTTTTATCTGTAGTCAGAGTCCTGTGCTTAAATGTTCTTTTGCGATTCACAGGCACAAATCCAGGGCACAAGGATTCCTGCACCCCTGGGTTGAAGGACAGTAGATGCCACGCAATTAATTCTCCTCAATTCACCAGCCAAACTGAGAGACACGAGGGGAAATGGCTTCAGACTGATCCCAATTTCAAATTGCGTTTGTTTGTTTCATCAGCAGAATACTTCCCTTCTTAGTGTTATTTTCAGTTGACTAAAATGTTCTACATGATTCCAAACTTTTAGAACAAACTCATTTCAAGGTGAAAAACTATTAAAAATCTAATTTTTTATAATTTGCTTAGCAAATATTGAAAAAACATTCTTTTTGTTTGGTTTTCCTTTTTTTTCCTCTTCATGAAATTTTATATGAATTTACAAGTAAATTTACTTGCCTTGAAGCTTCATTTTTTATCTAAAACAGGTCATTAACTTCATATTATATCAAAAAGCTGATATAAAAAAAGATTGGTGCTAACTTAATGGATATATGCAAACACACATATATGTACGCTATTAGGTGCCCAACATCCGTAGTTTACTTAAAAATATAGAATGCCTAAGCTGACTGACATAAAATTGGACGTCATTAAAGCCAAGTAGAGGGCACGGTTCAGGTGGACAAGGACAAGGCTGCAAGGAGAATCAGGGCTCTTGATGCCCACGTGGCACTAGATGAATGGGACAGACCTGTACCTAGGGACGCTTCGGTTAGATACCAAGAAAAATGTTCTCACACTGTAGCTAGTTAACCGCTGTCCAAACCTGCCTGTGGAGGATGGAGATACTCAAGATCAGACTCCAGAAGTGCCTGTTGGAAAAGGTTTGGGTATGGCAGATGTTTCAGGATGACAAAGAGCATCTGGGTGGTCCATGAGCCCACACTCCACCCCCAGCTCTGTGAGCCTAGGACTCCAGGCTTGCTCTCCGGCCTGTCCTCACATCTTTCTTTCACTGGAATTTGCCTCCCTTGCAAGTGAGAGATGACAGATCATTGTTTACATCCCCTGCAATCAAAATATCAGGCGCTTTCCAGGGAACGAAGAACAGTAGTTTCTCCTTGCAGAAAGCCAACGATGTACTGCTGTTCAGCTGAAACGCTGGACGTCTTTCCCATGAGCTGAGTCACGATGATTAAGCTTTCTGCTGGTTTGTATATTAAACCTTCGCATTTTAATTAGAGCTTCGGGGGGAGGGCTGTTTTCTTTGGAAGGGGAAGGATGTCATTTTCATTTTTTCCCTCCGGTGTGCCTTCCTTCTGGGAAAGTCCCCCCATGGAGCTGAAGCATGGATAATTTGTGTCAGGAAAATCATCATCTGCAGAACGCATACTCCGGAGGACAAAGCGTCTCTTGGCTGCGGGGCCCATGCTTCGGGGCAGGTGGATAGCTGTGGGGTGGGGGGTGGATCTCCCCACCGCCCGTGATGGCAAGCACTGCCCTTTTCACTGCCTGCGCGTTGCCCAGAGCAAACAGGATGTCTCCTACCTGCCCTTGCAGAAACACCCATCTCTGTGCATCTGTGCCATGTGGATGCAAAAATTGTCAGGGAAAAACACCAGTGACCCGGTGTTAACATGCACTCAGACCCCTCCGCATCCCTCCAGAGCAACCCCAGAACCGCTGGGTTGGCTTTACACTCTGGAGTGAGCTTTCTCCTCATGAGACACAGGTTCTTCACTCTGGGACTCCTGTGCGTTTCTTCTGCAATCCCAGCTGGTTTCAGTGCTGTCAGAGCCTTCACAAGAGCCAGCCCTGCCTCCCCTGGAGCTGGTGACAAGCCACATGAATGACCACAAGAACATTTTGTCTCATTCTTGTGCCTGGAGCCTTTCTCCTCCCCATCCCAAACCACAGCCTTACCCAGAGCTGGGCAATGGAGGTGAAGCATTAAAACACATTTTGCTCTGTGTCAGTGAAAAAAACGTAGCAAGCAATCATGGTTTTGTAGAAAGTAGCAAACAATCTGTTTTTTTTTTTTTTTTTTGTAGGACTGAGTCCTCAGGATGACAAGAAATTCCTCTTGAGCTTTCTCTGAAGTGAGATTTCATATCCATCCCTGACATGGTAGTGTACAATATGTATCTCCTCACCAGCGTATCATAGTAGGAAATAAGCTGATGACTGGAACAATCTGTAATTTTTATTTTAAACTAATGGAGGGCAGGTCCTCTTTAGGATGAATTGAAAAGTCTGCCTCTTGCCTTCACCGTCAATTTAATTTAATGTGTTGGACTGTGCCCGAGTGTTGCCAAACCACCTGCAGGCTGGTGTCTCCTTGCTGCAGCTAGAGCCCCTGGGGAAGAGCTGGCAATGCCAGGGCTCCCACTGGAAAACAAGAACAGCTGCTCCCACCATTTATCAGTTTCACAGGGAACCTGCCACCAGTTTTAGGCACCCACATGCTCCTGCAAATCTGGCTCCACTGCCTAATACAACTTCTCCTTATGGAGTGAAAAACACATCATGTTCTTCCTTAACGGTAGAATTTAAGAAACCTCATACCTGTGTCAAATATGATATTTCAAAATTCTGTATCATTTATGAGCAATTATATATCACAGCCTGACTTCCAGGGCTACTTAGCAATCGCAGTTTCCGTTTAATTCAGCTGGGTCACCTCATTCTCCAATGCCTTTGGTGCAGTTCTATTGCCTTACAAAAGACAAATTTACAGATGGAGACCCAAACGTTAAATTGTGTAGGGTATGAGGCCAAGATAAACCAAGGGAGGCCTAAAGAAATCATGGTTTGATGTCAACCCTTACCTCGTGCTGGCATTTTGGGTCATTCAGAAACGTAAGCAAGTTGCACATGCAAGCTCTGTTGATAATGCTATTTGTCCCACAATGTGTTTCTTCTTGGCCAGTGACAAGTCAGATCCTGGGACATAAATCCTAATGCTATTTTATCACTGAGTGCTGCCACACGGAAGATAAAACGCACTACTCTCCCCATTTTGCTGTCAGCCCTTTCTCCCCTTTGTTTTCCTCCCAGCTTGTCACATGCCATTCACAGATTACATGGCTTTCATCTACCCTGCAATGGACGCCCATCTGCCATGATTTTGCATGCTCACAGCCGTAAGTTCCAGGGAAGATGCAATGCCATCCACCCTGCTGATGCAGCCGACGATCGCCCCGTTGCGAAGCCCACTGGTGGGCCACTGGGAACAGGAACATCCAGCACTTACAGTGAGCAGCAACACCGACTTCGTGATGCTGTCATGTAATTTTCAAACTTGAGGCTGCAGCTTCTCACGTCCTTAGCTACTAACAATTTGACAACTTCATGCCTTCGTACCAGCTGGACTCCAACACCACAGGGCTTCACCTTTCCAAGAGCGGCAGCAGTGGAAAGGAAATATGAAGAAATTAGAGACAGCAGTGTGACAGGCAGAGGGCTTTGGGTTTTGCTCGAGGGTGGCAGCACCTCATCCTTCATTTTTACTGCATTATCTGTCACAGATGTCCGTAGGCTGCAGTTTTCTGGACTCCTGTAAGATCAGGCTCAAAAAAGGAGAGACCAGAGGAAGGTTTTTAAGTGAGGGAGAGAAACCAATTACCATGATAGATGGGTTGTAGCAGTTGGAGGTGAAGGAAATAAAACCAGCCACTGAGCTTTCCTACAGCATGCAGTGATTGTCCATGTGAAGCAGCTGTAGTTCCCCTTTGGGAGGTATTTCCAGCTGTGTGAAGCACTCATGGCCAGCAGAGCCAGTGTCCACCACCAGCCAAGCACAGTGCCAGGAGCAGGCATCACCTTGCCCTCTGCCACCCTCGTAGTGAGGACAAGCTCAGGAGCATCTCCTGGCTGACTTGCAAGCTTCTGAAAATATGGCCTAGAAGAGATCACACTGGCTTTCATCCACTTGCATGGCTTGAAGCTTAGAAAGTAGTCATCCATTAGCAAGGAAAAGCAGTGGTGAAGAAAAGATTTTTTTCCCCTTTGATAAATCTGCTGATTTTCTAAAGAATTTTTAAATTATTTTTATAAATGAAAGTGGGCAAAATTAAAAAATAGTAGCACTGAGTAAATCACACCTTAGATGTTCAACATGAGAGGCTCTGACAGTGTCAGGTGTTCGGAAAGCATCAAGCAATAACCTTCTGAAAATGAATCCTTTCTAGTTATTCAGTATAGGTATCCAAGAAATTTGACCCCTAAAATAACAGTTTCTTTCAAAAAATGTTTCTCTAGCCTGGGAATCATTCAACCATAATTTTGACATAGCAATAATTAGTCAATCAAATTCTGCTGGGTATTTGTACATACAGTCATTGGCAAAACCATTACTTTCTTACATCTTATTAAGCTAATGTTAATATTCAATTGCTTGCATAAAGCAGGTTCAATTATTACTTTGGGTTTAAAATAGTTTGGTTTTCTGTTCACGAGTCCTGCTTATCTCCTGTTCTTTCTGTTCAGCAGAAGATTTGAAACACAGCACTTTTTCATTATCAAGGAAAACACTATATCTGAGGCGGTTTCTCAGTGCTCAATGAGAAAACCAGTCCTTGTCAGATATGAGTAGTGGCCATATGTTAGATGATGGAGATTCAATGTGCTTGTTTAATTTGCAATCATACACAAAGTTAACAGTAAACAATCTCAGCAAATAATGAGCAATTGATGTAGAGCATTTTTTACTAGGGACAACAAGCATGAAACTCAAAATGAATACATTGCTTCAATTTCACAGACAATGTGAATTAGAAACAGGCTGCATACATTCTGTTTTAACTTAGAGAATAAAATGTTTTCATTGTCTAAAAATTATATTTACTTTCAATAACACTCAAACCCTATTTTTCTTCCTCCTAGTGATTTTCCCAAAATTTTCACAAGCAGGGAGTAGCTGTCTTAAATATGGCCAATTAATTTCGTTACTTACTTGGCTGTGAGACAGGAAACAATAACTTTCTTGCTATTAATTGATAGCTACAGAAAAGACGCAATGGATCACCTCAGACAGCTCTGATCAATCTTTTCATGTTTAACATTTGTTTTGAAAACACAACTTTGCAAGTGATTGATGCAAAAAAAAAAAAAAATTGGCCACAGTTTCTTTCTGCCATATTGGCTAGAAATGTCTGTATTTCACACTTAACAGACTAATTTCAATGTTTGGTGGCTTCCTCAGGCACGTTTCTCCTGCATACCTGTCCCAGCCTGTATCTGAAGGTGCCTAAAGGATGCTACTATGAGAGTGACAGTTCATGGTATTTTCAGAGGTAAGAAAGAAGTAGGTGGGAGCCCCAGTTCTATTCCTGCTGTCGCATCTGACTTCAAGCCACTTCTTGTCTCCCTGCCCTTGCCTTTCCTGCAGGAGAGAGCTAAGAGCACCACCACACTCCTTGCTTGATGACTGCCTTGTGCCAGCCCAAGGAGCCTTGCTTGGCCTCTCTGTGCTTGGCACTGAAGCAATTACACCAGCAGTTTGCAAGAGAGTGAAAAAAAAAGATGCAAAATTCACCAAGATGAGCCAAATCAGCTCGAGCCCACAAAGTAAAAACAGCATTCTTAGAATAAGAAAAAAAAGGCTGCAGCATAAGTACCCACACAGATGTAAAACATGCATGGAAAAGAATACCACAGCTCAGTAAAGCAAGGGGAGAAAAGCAGACTGGGAAGAGTGCAGGAGTAGCAGGGAAGGGCTGCCCTGAAAGATAAACAAGCAGAAGGGTGGGAAGCAAACCCTGGAAAAAGAGAAAAAAGACAAAGAACAGATGGTGGGTGAGTAAATAAAGCCAGAAACCTAGCAAGGATTATAAAACATTTTTATATAAACATCAGTAGAGGAAAGAGCCCATAAGACTGGTAAAATATTACTTATTAACTCACAGGCTGTGCATTTTATGGTGCCCACCTCACTGGCAGGTGTATGAGCCCAGTTCCTGCGGAGAAAAGTCACTCTTCAAGCGCACTGCTGCATCTGGAGAGAGGTGTTTTGTAGTTGGATGTGGATTTTTCCCTGCATCCACAGGCTGTGATTTTGCTCAGAAGCCCCCAAAAATGCTCCAGGGAAAGGAACTGCCAAAGACCATTCGATTTGCAGCTAGGACCAGGAGACTGTCTCCCAAGCCTCTGTAAAAAAAGTTGTTTTCCTAGTTCTTCGGGGAGGATGACTGTGGATGTTACACATGGGACATTCCAGTTAGAAGACTGAATTGCTTGGAGAAAACAAACATTTGGGGAAAGCTTGAGCTCTCTAAAATTGGAAAATATTCTTGGTCTGGATAAAACCAGAGGAAACAGTTCATCTTTGGTATGCCAAATGTCTCTTCAACAGAGAAAACGTGCTAATGGCTACTTCACCTAATAGCTATTACTTATGAAACTGCCAAAATGTGTTATTTTTACTGAGGCAATAAAAGTGAGACACGCGGAAGGACGATACATCCTGGTGCCTCCATACAGGAGCATTGAGACAGACACTTACCCCTGCAGTACAAGCTCTGTGGCCACGGGCAGAGAGGGTGATGCTAAATCCAGTGTGACTGACCCTGTGGTCCGTTTGAAGGCTGGGGTGAGAAATCAGAACGGGTGAGTTAGACCGAGAAAGCTAGCCCAAGAATTATGTTTACTGACTGCACTGGCTCCTACAAAGGCTATTAATTACCTCTTACTAACTAATTAAACTTACTACTGATGGCACGACCAACCCCTGCAGTGACTTTTGCTGTGGCTTGGACCTGTCGTTCCCCTTGAAATAATAGAGCAGCTGTCAAAAAACAGTAGTCTACTGCTGTTGGCAGTTGTGCTTAGTTGTGTTTTATGTGCAGTGGTTATCTTGTGCTAATCATGTGTTATGTTGTTATAGGTGTCCTTCTATGGCAGCCCTCTTGCTTGCAATCTTTGCGGAAACCCATTATGAATGTGTTGTGTCCTGAGACAGCAAATCACGGTGGTTCATTGTTGTTGGATTTAACCTTTATTTGTTCATACTGTTGCCTTGCTCCAGTTTCTCTGGCCTCAGCTACCAAAGCTACAGGAACTCTAGCTCTCAGTTTTTTGTTTAGAAAATATACATGAGAAGCAAGGTTTTGTTATAGTTGTCCTGATGTTTCTATATGGATTAGATGCATATAGATAGATAGATGGCTGTGCAGTTTTCTTCAGGAGTCATTATATTATTTACTAACATTTCCCCCCATGCAGTGGATTGAGCATAACAGAGTTTAATAGTTACCTACCCAAAACTGCACTTGGCAAACTGGCTAAAATCATGCCTCCTGCCTGACAAGTGACATGCAAAGCCTTGTACGAGTACAATAAAACCCCAAAGGCTAAATGTGAAGTGGATAATGTTTAATGATAAAAGATAAGTTGTCAAATCATGTCTGACTAAATTAGATGCATCCTATTTCTGTCGTGTGTCCGTCCCCCCCCACCCCCAAGGGGGACTATGCTAGGGGGCTATCTCAGGGGACTGACAATACCTGTTTAAAATGAGAACTTAGTGTTTGTAGTAGAACACATAGTAAATGTAAACTAACTGAGAGGAACTTCTTTCAACTCTGACCCCTGAGGGGGCAGGGATTTGTCTTGGCCACCGACATTAACTCTTTCATTTGCTTCGGTACATATTCTTGGCATGTGCAATCAGCTTTGTGAGTTTCATCCAGTCTTTTAAGGAAAGAATGAAATATCTTTCCTTGGCTTTACACTTTTCAATTGACCCAAACTTACGATTTTGAATGTGCTTGCCTCCGTGCACAAGGAATCACCTATCAGGCATCCTAAGGAAGTCCTGCGTGGGGCAGGTGGGAGGTGCGGTCCTGGTTAGGCTCCTTAACAGCCTCAGCAACTTTCCAAAGCATCTCAGTCCTGCCCCGTGACCAGCCGCCACAGACTATACTTCCTCAGAGACTGGACATTTTTGCAAGGTTTCTTACATCAAGCTGATGTGTACAATTCCTAGTTCTTTTCCTCAAATGCTGTAGGAAATCCTTCTGCAAACATCAAATCTCTTTCAGACTTGCATGCAATTTGCAAATGCTGTACGCATCTGTGTGTGTGTCATCTGGAGGTGAGGGGAAGGCATTGCAAATGCCCCTTTTGGCAATGTCAGAATGTTATTTGTGCCAGTTCACATGAGCTTCCCACAAATAAAGACACTAAACCTTTAGCACCGTAGCCACAGCTGCCTTCTTTCTTTAAAGTTTTTGACTGTAAAACACTTTAAAGTGTTTGTTAGTGTCTGCAGTGCATAAACTGCTGATCTAATGCTTTAGGTTTTAAATCAAGTTGACACTTGTATCAGTCTCAGTAATTCATTTGTGGTTGCAGAGAAATATTCCCAAACATACACATCACCCAAAAAAATTCGTTCTGAATGCCACGAAGAGAAAGGAAGGCCTTTTCCCACACAGCACATAATTAAATGGTGAAATGCATTGCTGTTACCTTATGGAAACCAGAAGTTTAAAGGGATTCAAAAAGAGATTGGGGTAGTTAACAGAAAACAGGTTAGCGCAGTGGCTCTTGAACACAGTTTTGCCCATACAGCTTGCAGCTTACCATGTGTCACAGCAGATGCCAGACTCCCGACAGACCATACTGTGCTGGTTTTGGTACTCTTCTCCCGGTCATCTGCTGTTGGCCACGGCTGAGGCAGGATGTGGGATGGTTCTTATGATCTTCACCGCCTTCCTTAGGAGCTGTGGGTACAGCAAGCCTTCCTGCAGCTGCCTCTGGAGCAAAGTTATGGCACTCTGGGAAGAGACCACCAAGGCATTTAAGCTGTGTCCTTGGAAGCAGAAGCCCTTTGCTCTTTCTTCTGGTGGTATGAATTCCAGCTCCATCACAGAGTGAGATTGGGCTAGATGTGCACATGGGTGCAAAGAAAAGGAGAGTCTTTGCAAAGCCAGATACTACCACGGTCCCTCCACTCTGGGACTATTGATGAATGTTTATGCTCACAGCAGTGACTGTTCATTAGCAGAAGCTGTCATTTTTTCATCTGAGATCACTTAGCTGAAGTGTTTTGCCAGTAAATTTCTGGCACCCCTCTTTGTAAGGAATGCCAGACACAGCAAACTACTGACTACTTGCTGCATCTACACTTTTAAGTAATTGACAGTTCCATTTTGTTAATTTTTACGGAGACATTGATGTATCTGGCAGTTCCGTAAGAGATGCCTCTGTGCTCAAACTGCAGCCACATCTGAAGAAACAGCAGACTGGAGATGCAATATTTCTTTTTGCTCTTCCTCCTTAATCTAAATACCTTCAGCCTGAAATGCCAAATATTGGACTCTACCATCTCCTTTATCTCTCTATGTATAATAAAAAGGAAACGTCTTTCCAAATATGACATTTTTATTGTAAAATAACCTGTTACTTTATAAAATACTGTTTTAATTTCCTCTGTTTTCCCAAACTCTTCACAGTCTACCCAAACTAACTTTGAGTTTTCTAATGCTGTCCCATCATTAAAAAAAAAAGAAATCTGAGCACACATTATTTAAATATGACTAAAATCCACCAGGGCCTTTCTACAATCTCCAGTTTGTTTCTTTTTCAAGGAAAACCTGGATGACAAGAGCTGGGAGGGAGGGAGCAATTGGAAGGGGGACAAGTAGTGGTCGACGGGAGGTTTGCAGACAAGTTCTGTGAATGGCAATTCTGAAGGCAGGAAAGATGGAGGTTTTGCTGTGTTTCCTCAAGAGAGACACTCTCTACACTTGCCTGATCTCTTTCAGACCCTTGTGACTGAGCCATCACACAATGCAGTTGGGTGTGCTGGTCTGCAGTGTCGCAGCTGTGCTGGTGGCTCACAGGCTGAAATTCAACCTTTTAATTTAGCTAGGACTTGACTGATCAATATGGTGGAAGGCTGGGGCCTAAGACCTAACCCAGCATCCAAAGCTAAGAGCCAGCTGAAGGACTTGAATACAGGTCCAACACGCTCGCCACATGGAGAAGGCAAGCAGCCTGCTGTAATGCTAATTACAGCCACGCTGTAATCCTAAGCATCCTGTTCAATGGTCACATGTCCAAGTATCCGATTAGACTTCATGGCAACAAACAAAGCCAGAACAAAAATGTAGAAATCTTGCAGATCAGTAGATGTGCTCTGAGCTTTTAAAAACTAGACCACTTGGATTAAACTGCCTAACTTCATCATTTTGATGGGGTGGGAAGGGAACTTTAGCCTTAAATTCTTTAGTTTATTATCATATCTAAACCCTTGCTCACATTTTTGCTCAGATGGAGCAGATATACTCAAGAGGGCTTATCATTCTCTGGTGGGGTCTTTACGTAGTTTTGCTTAACAGATCAATGATTTTACTTGTCTTGTTTGTAATGTTCTGTTGACTAGAGAAGGGTGACATTTTTTTGGGAAGAAATGCTTTTCCTCTGAAAATTGTTTAAGTCAACCAAAATTCTTTGTGATTTGGCTGGTATTTTTTGGCTTAAAATAATTGAACCTTCAAACATTTCAGAATATTAAATGTCTTAATTTGTCATTAACTTGAACTGTTTTGCTTCCTGATTTACTAAAGACTTTTTAAAAATAAAAATGCTTTTATTCAGCTCTCAATTATATCGATTTTTGGTGGTGGTGATGATTTTACAATGACTCAATTCGTTGAACCTTCTTCACCCCTTCCTCCAATTTTGGGGGTTGTCTACCAAAACGAAAAGCTTATTGCCTTAGCATCTCTGCCATTCAGGCAGGCAGGGATAATTATCTGTCCTGCCTACTGCAATTTAGAAATGCCTTCCTAGTGAGACTTAACTGCAGCAAAGCATTAACACTCCCTAATCCAGCTGATCCACAAGGGGAGAGTTTGTAGGCAGAGTGGCAGTGCTGAAAACACTGTTCAGGGCACTTATGATCACTGAATGGGCACTATGCTCCAAACTTGGGTGCACAGTTTCCTAGGTTTTCTTAGGGTTGGGTCTCTTTTTACCTGTGTGAGACTGTATGTGTGTCTAGAGCTTCTTTTATTTCATTAAATGTCTCACACAGGAACTTCTAAGGCCCTCTTGGCCCTACTTCTCATGCCAGCAGAGGCAGCCTCTCACTTGTGAAACAGGATCATGCTACTGCGTCCCATCAGGGCTTCAGTGTTCTAAATTCAGCAGTCACATTGGGGTAAAGGCCCTAATCAACAGCTTAGAGGGTCAGGCTCACTCTCATAAAGCCTTTCTCATCTGACCAAATCTGGGTTTATTTGGTGCTCAGTGGTACACTTCAGCAGAGGGAAATGAGTGTCACTTAACAATGCTGTTATCGTTCTCATGGCTCACCTCTAAACACAAGCCATATTCAACATATTCTTGAATAACAAGAGCCAGAAAAGGACAGAATTTCCACAGCAGTCACTGGCCCAAGTACAAATATGAAAAAGTCCACACACCATGTAATATCTCCTTGATTATAGATGCAAGGCTGAATGCTCAGCTCATCTGTTTTAGCCAGATGAATGTGCAAGGAGCCTGAGTCATTAGCCACCATGATTCCCAGCTTTTTCCTTGCATCACCGAGTATGACAAATGCATTCAACATTGTGCCAAGACAGTGACATACCAGAGCAGAAAGTATCTGACTGAGCCCCTTTTGCCATATCCCTTGATTACTTTTCCTTCACCGGTCTCTGGGTTAACTGCAACTTACAGTTTCAAGCCACTGATAAAAGATAGGAAACCGCATTGGTCAAAGATCTGATCCTGGTCATTTCTTTGACTAGGTCCTACAGATTTTGCACTTTTCTTGTGTTGGAACTAAAATACATTGGGGAAAAACAAGTAAAATACCAGAAACCTCACATCAGCACAGCAATCATTAGCAAGTAAATTCACAGCCACATCAAAGCTCTATCACATTAAATTGGTAAATTCTCTTTTCCCTCACCTCAAGTCTCCGTTTCAGCCTTTGTGAACAGGCATTATGTATTTTACTGCTGTTTAATTCCCTCTTGGGTCACACCTCAGCCTTTCCAATGTTTTGTTCAGCCAGGCCAACAAGACCACAGTGATGACTCCAGTTGTCTCCATTTAAACACTGACTTCATATTTACATTTATATGAGTCCCCCAGGGTGTGGGGGACCACGACATTTAAAGACCAGCCTCTTCTCAGGTAGCTCTTTCAAAACTCTTGCGATCTAATTATTGAGACCTGTGGCTTAACCTACTTGACTACTGTGTTAGTGGAAGGTATATCACCATCAGTCAGCATAAAAGCATCACCTGCTTGCCTGTTCTATCCGTCAGCTCCAGTATTTGGCCGACATGAACTTCAGTGCTAAGTCTTTCTGCTTAGCTTCATCTGCTGTGGCTGACCCAGCAGGATTAACAGCTTGAGTCATTCAACAGCAAAGCCAGCCGCTAACACAAGAACCAACCCCCAGAGTTCCTTGTCTTCACACAGCCGCAAGAAGGTAAACCCCTTCACCAACAATCCTGTGCAAGAGCTCACCAAGAACAAACTCATGCATGTCCATCTAACTCCAGAGCAGGGTGCTAAAAGCACTCAGGATATTTGCAATGCCAGGAGCCACAGTGGGAGGCCTAAGCCTGTGTTTCTTCCATGAAACTCAGGACAAAGCAGTCAACATTCAGTCTTCTCACAGGCAGTTTCTCTTCATGCTGCTGTTGTTTTGTTCACCCAAGTTTGAGTGTACTGGATCAAAGGTTCATCTAAACCAGCAAATCTAGTTTTTCCAGAATACATTCCCAAGCTCCAGCCACTTGCGGCTTAAGGATTTCCTGAGCCAGAAGCAATGCCTTTCTATTAAGACCCCTGGGTGGACTTCCATAAACTTTTGCAAGAACTATTTAAACCTTACATACCGTCACAGGCATATATGTGTGTGGCACATTTTTGTTGCTATAGATAGATTAGTTTAGAGGAGACCACATATCATTGATAAGCAAAATTATTGGAGCAGCTGCTTGATAGGGGCCAAATGGTTACATAAGCAAAATGAATCCAATTAAAAGCCTATTTTTCTCACAACCACAGTCTTCTGAATCATTCATTGTTCAGGCTGAAGTTTTCCATGCCTAAAGAGAGGGTTTTTTCTTATCCCCTTAAAGTCAAAGCAAAACCCCTGCAACCATTTTTAGGTTATGGGAGAGTGATTCTAACCAAACTTTTTCCAGGAGAACTACAGTAAAAACAGATGAAGTTTGAAACTTGGCCATGACTGAGTAATCAATGAAAATTAGCGCTCTTGCATGCTTTGAAAGGAATTGGCTTTAATCTAGCAAAGTTCTAGCTTTTCAAAAATGTGTGCTGTACACTCATGGCTAAGATGTTGTCTACAGGTGGACATACAACAGGGGTCAATTCCAGCCTTGTTTAATGTATTTATCAACGATCTGGATGAGGGGATTGAGTGTACCCTCAGTAAGTTTGCAGATGACACCAAGCTGGGCGGGAGTGTCGATCTGCTCGAGGGTAGGAAGGCTCTGCAGAGGGATCTGGACAGGCTGGATCGACGGGCCAAGGCCAGTTGTATGAGGTTCAACAAGGCCAANGTACATGTACTGATTTCAAAGAGATTCCTATGTTGCTGCAGGATCTGCCACTCACCGCAGTCAACATGTAGAAGGTTGCTGCTCTTTTATGGCTATGACGTTAAAGACTTATCATCCAGAGCTTGCTTTCATAAGCAAGCTCTGCAGCCCTTGAACCTCCTCCAACCTCCTTCAGGTGTGAAAGGGCCCTGCACATGCTCGGACTGTAGGAATAGGGTAGCAGAGGTAAAAGGGAAGGAATCAACAAACCTGCTATCTTTTCCAAGAGAACTACTGAGTCTGAAAGAAACAGTTTCTCACTCTTTCCTTCTGGGAAGGAAATCCTTGCAGCAGCTCAGTTTTGGCGGGGAAGGAATAGGCCTCCCTCAGAAAACCTAGTGGTCCCCTGGTGGTCTGACGCTCCCCTGGGATACAAATGGTGGTGATAAGGACCCCTTAAGATAGGTCTTACCTTGCAACTCTTTATTTCTTGGATGAATGCTTTAACTCCTTTGCAGACAGGGAACAGGATGAGTCTCCTGGGTGAACACAGGCAATTGGGGTTTCCTACCGTTCTCTGTGCACTCCGTGGGATGCTGACAGTGGTGGAGACAGCTTCTGAGTGTGACCAGCTTCTTTAGGGAATCAACAAAGTTAAAACAGCTGATTGCTTACCTGCACATCTTCAGAGACACCTGTTGTCCCTATAAAGAATTCACTGACTGAGTAAATAATTCAGACTAGGCAAGAACCTCAGTAAGGGGCCAAATGCTTAGAAAATTGATAGGCCAGTGACCAAGTCAGGCTACTTGAACTTCCCCCTCTGCTTGAACTTCTTCCCTCTGCTTTTTGGAGTGAATATTTCCTTTAATGGTGGGATTCTTTTTAAAGCTGGATTGTGTTTGAAACAAGAAAGTGTGTAAGACAACGTCTAACAAAGCAACAAACAAAATCCAGCTCTAGCTCCACCCAATGACATTTTCTGGAGCTCTCCTGAAATCTCTCATTATGCCTAGGTACCACTCATTTGCCCGTCTTTGTTTACTTTACATGAATAAATGGTTCCCACAATGTCTGAAAGGTTTAACTTCTGGCATTAATCTTCAAAGAAATTCTTATGAAGCAATTTCCACTGTGTCAATTTATAGCTCTTTAAAATAAGATTCCTCTTCTGGGAATCATTTCCTTGGACAACTAATTACAAGAACAACCCTTTTTTGACAGAATTTATAAATGTAAGAATAAAGAAAGATAACACCATTCTGACTCATCTGAAAATTGCTATTGTGCTTTTTCCTATTTTTAAAGTCTTTATAGCATTTGGATTATGCATGACTGATTACTACCTTAAATTTATGCACCACCAGGAAACGCTGTTATCCAGAAGGCAACACTGAAACACAGAACTCTAGAAGTTATTTATATGATTTACACTTATTGTACATTCTTTTTTTTTTTTTCCTCAAGAGCTCATCTGTTCTTCTAGCTTAATATATTTTGTCCTTCATCAAAGCACACAATGCCATGTTCTGAGCCCTCTGAGAAAATGAAGTGCACAAAAAAGATCAGCCAGGTAATATTACATAGAAGATTATGTAAGAATATGATGCTAGAATAACTTTTAATGTTAAAAACACTATAATGGATGACCTGGGGCAGGATTAGGTATGAAGAAAAGAAGATTTCTTAAATTCTGCAAAATCTTGGGTTTTGACTGCTTTGTAAGTTTCAACTCTTTTGCAAAGATGCTGCTATAACTGAATAAAATGTGTTAATGTAAATCCAGGACAAACAATCCATGCCAATTCCTATTTCTTTCAAAATGAAGATTTACTTTTAATATTAATTTTAGTGGTATTCCAGATTGAAGTATAATAAGAATCTAGCACAAAATAAGCAACTTACATGTTCTTTCCCAAACATCCAAACAAAATTTTAATGTTGGGTTAATCAACATCTAATTACCTGTGTAGGAAGGACTAGAATACTCTGAAGCATCTCAGCACAGGCAAGCAAGAACCAAGTCAGACCCAAGAAGAGAGAGTCAGCTTTGAAATCCTTTGGCAACATAATACAGTTGTTTCCGTTAGAAACCCTAAATTGCCTTTTCTTTTATGGGCTCCCAATCCCACTAGTTGAGTTCTTAATTTTTGTCACTTGCCATAGAAAGACTTTGATCATGAGCTAAATGTTTTTACAGTAAGTGGGTAGGACTGGAAGTAGCAAGATACAGAATAAGGAATTTATCCTCAAGAGTATCCCTCATTTTGATGGGTTGCCTTTGATCCCACAAAGACTGGATTACAACTTTAAAGTCCATCCTAGCAGTGGGCGGATCACCTCAGGAACCGACCAGAGAACAAAGCACATTCCCAAGACAGAAATTGCAGGACCTGGCTTAAAACTCTGAGCTGAAATTCAGGGACTTCACCAAAAAAAAAGAAAACTGACATTTGTGCCAAGCCATCTGACAACCACAGAATTTGGGAGAGCATTCAGCTCACTTCCTTTTTTATCTGTTTGTCCAGCCTCCAGCTTTCCCCTTCAAGATCACCAGGTTTGGTCTTCAGCAGCCACTGTCAAACAAAGTGTTATTCCTTGAATTATATTCTGCTTTGCCTATGCCTTGTGCAAATGACAGGAACTGTTTAACATTTATAGGAATGTAAAGAGAAAAGAATCTAGCCCTCCATTCCTTAGGGCAGCTTAAGTACTGAGAATGCTTTTACAGTGTTAAAATACTTCAAAACTGAGGAATCGGAAGACAAAAAAGTGAGAAAAGCATTCAAAATTTCTACAATAAAAGAAAGAGAAGGAAATAAAACAAGTTAAAGATTTATTTTTCCTTTCGTGAAAGCCAGCAGGGAATTCTTGAAATTCTTCAAGCTACACTGAGCTACATCTTCTAGATCTAAATGTGAAACTGCACAGGATTTTGGCACACTTTTCCAAAGGCATTTCAACCACTGGCAATTTCTGCTCCCACAGGAAGGCTACCTCTTTTCTTCTTCTTCCTCTACATCTTCTACAGTGTCTTCATTAAAGTTGTTTGACTCGTAAATTTGGTTTCCAAGTAGTGAGTTTTGTGAAAATGGTAAAGTGATAGATTTGTTGCAAGGTGAAGCACAAAATTATGTAATTTTCATGTTGTGAGCAGTCTTCCATGTATCTAAGACAACTGTCCTGTGTGAGAATGTCCACTGAAGACCTGGGGGAGAATTGGATTCAACAGAATTACTCCCAGATAGCTAAGTTAGAGTTTTATACTTACAGATATAAAGAGGGAAACCTTGTGGATGATGCCAAGAAGCAGAAAAGATGGTAGAGAGAAGAAAAAGAGTGGGAGTTCTTGCTCCTGTGCCCATCACAGAAATGGGCCCCTGGCCTGAGAGCCATTTGGGAACTGTTTTGTATTGTGTTTGTATTGCAGCACTCTGACCAGAAGGAACATCTACAGGAAAAGAATCAGTTAATTAAACCATCAACAATCCATTTAAAAACAACAACAAAGCCTGTTGGGAAAGTTCCTGGAGAGGAGATACTACTGTTTGGGCATTTCCTCCGAAATTTCCACAGAAAACCATCCAGATTTTAGACTCAATACATAACATCCCGTGACTGATTCAGCCTTTGAGCCACAGATGACACTTTGCAAACTTTCAGTAGCCAGGATCTTGGGATCCAGCTGTGGTAGTTTCATTTACACAGAGGACTCAGACCCCAATCCCTGCGAGCAGGGTGCCACTTTCCCCAAGTTGACTCTTGTCCCCCAAAATAAACTATGGATCTGCCCCTTGGAATTAGCCTGCTTCAAATAAAAGCTACCAATAAGCTCAATGACCCACCTAGGCTGCAAACAAGAGATTTAATTCCATGAAAAAAAACAGGAGGCTCTTCCTACCTAACTGTCTATGGTTAAAAAAATCTCTGTGGCTGACCATGCGATATTCCCCTTTAAGAATATCAAAAGTTCTGCAAATCATTTTTAGAGGTTTCTAAGTGCATTATTTATAAGTTCCTTTCCCCTCCCAGAATTCTTTATAGTTGGAATTGTACCATTAACGGAGCTTGGCCTTAAAGGCAGAGACAGGAATAGAAACAATAAAACTTTAAAACTTACTAAAATATTTTATGAATAAGCTGCTGTAAAATATCAGGCATCTACAGAGCACACTGTGGTGTGAAATACTCTAAAGGCCTTATTGTTGCTCCTTGGAGATGACCTACATAACTCACTCACAGTATCTTCCCTCAGAAATAGCGCCTCTTTCCAAATACACACTGAGAAACTTTTTCAGACCACATTCTGAACATGTTACCATCTTTATATATATCCCATACACATATCTTTCTTACTTTCACATCTCTAAAATGGAGTGAGACGATTCAGTAACGTGACATTTAATAGAAAAATGTGCTTTCGGTCATCTGACTACAGCTCCCCAGTTTGAGTTCAATTCCCAAAACATTTTTTGGCAGGAAGAGATATTGGGGGTGGGGGGAGAAACAGAGACAGGGAAACAGAAGAAGAAAAAGAGGTAGACTCATGAAATTGGAAGCTTAAATAAAATGTGCCTGCCTTGGAATTTTCATGCATTATTTATTAAATGTGATCATCTCTATTACATTTCAAAATACCTTGATGAAAATTCAAACAAAATATTTTTAAATATTTCAATCCCTGGGCAAATTTTGAAACAGCTCTCTATTGATCCAAAGTTCACATCAAGAAATGGCAGTTCTAGATAGCCTAATGGATTAAACAGAGCTCTGTGATTTACGGTGCCTTTAGGAGTCCTGAAGTCCATGCCAATACTCACGATCCTGGACACCACCATCTGAGCACATTCTCTTTTGTATTTGCATTAATGTTTTATGCAATAAAACTTTTTCAAACAATACTACTTTCTTTCCCTGTGCAAATCAAGTACAAGTGTGTGAAGCATTATGAATTCAAAAAGTGTTCAATACATCTTCCTAGTTTGTACTACTGAAGAAACATGAAGAACCTCCAACATTATTTAGGGACAAGAAGCACTACCCAGTTCATTAGTAAGTGAAGGGAATGGTAACGTTACTAAGGTCAGAGAATACATAAGAGGATGAATACAGCTGAATTAACAGCTGGGATATTTTGCAATCAAGAATCAAATAAGAACTGGCTGCAAATGCTTCAGGTCTACAAGTGTTACATTGCAATAATTTTTGGTGTTATAAGAATATTGGAATAACAACTGAATTTGATTTATTTCAAGATGCTGAAAAAGTAGGTTCTGATGAGAGCCACAAAAATTACTCAGGGACTGGAGAAGATGACTTATGGTGTGACAGTAGAAAAGGTCAATATTTTTATTAGGTAAAAAAAGAGATTAAAATAGATTTGGTTACAGTGAGCAATCATATAAAAAATTCAGGTGTTCCTTAATCTAGAGCAGAACAAGGTATTATAAGAACCAATAGCTGGAAGATGAAGTTTGACAAATTCATATATGAAATTAATCCAAATTCCCTCTTACAAACTGACCGAGCTCTGTTCCAGTCAGGTTTGTTTCTGTGATTGGCTCTATTGGAAAATATTAAACAATCCAGAAAAATCTATCTGTGAAAAACAATCCACAAAAATCTGTCTCTACGAATGACCTCGCTCCAGCTCTGTTCTTCCCTTTTTAAAGGTTGCCCTTTGCTCCCTTTCTAGTAGTGCTCTCCCCACTGCACTATTCATCTCTTACAATATACTCTGTAATAAATGTATAGTTTTGTAATTCTAGAATTAACTCTTACTTGGCACTGTGTCAAGTGCTTTTCTGAAACTCAAATACCTGAATTCCATTGAATTTATCTATTGAGTTATCTCCTCAAAGATTGCAGGGTTTGGGCACATGACCTACGCTGAAACCTGTGCACAATACTATTGCATTTGTGTGTCATGATTTTTCTCCAAAGCTGATTCTAATGTGAAGGAAGTAGCCATTTGAGGGTTGTGTGAATCACTTTATTTTCCCCTTCTTTGCTAGGGGGACTCCGTCATGATTTTCTAGTGGCATGCTCTCATCCCTTCCTTGGTGAAATTATTTAAATGCCATGCCATACCATGCTGTTGAGCATGTTAACTCCACAAACACATACTCTTTCACGATCTTAGGACAAGGACTATTCGTTCCCTCTATTTGAGCACATTAAGATCTTTGAGGTATGTTTTCATCTTATGTGTGGTCTCTTTTCCTTCCCTGCCCTCTCTATTAGCTCTGTCCTGTCATTCATCCCATGATCAACATCATCACTAGCTTTGCTGCAAATTAAGGTTAAAAATGGTTTCACTTGAGCCAGGAGAGATTATTTTTTAACCTCTACCTTGTTTTTCAGGTGTCCTACTTTTCTTCCTTTTTATGAGCAAAGAACTTTTAGCAGTTTGTTGTAATTTTCTTAAGTCTATTCACTGACTTTTTGCAATTCTTACACTTTGTCCCCTTTAAAACATAAACACTTCTTACTGGACAGTCCATGCCCTGTTTTCTTTGCCCTGGATAATCTTTGCTGTCCAGAGAATTCCAGCTAATGTTCGCATCTTTGACTTGATACAATTCTAAGCTTCCTCAGTATTCAGACTGCTGGGTCCCAACATCTTCACCTCTATATTTATGAAAGTTTGCTCTTTGAAGTCAGTAATCCCAGAATTTAGCTTACATGACACAGTAGGAAATGTGATCAAAGCTATTTTTTGGGTAGTGTAGCTATGTCAGTGTGATGTTCCACTTGAGCTAATATACTTTGAGTCTGTCAGCCAGAGCAAAGCATGTGGCAGTACAGCTTCAGATACTCAGGTCAGCCCATTCAGAACTAATTTGGTTCTCTTTGCTGGCTAGATACTGTTGTGTAGACATAATTCTTAGTTACAGACCTATTTCTTCCTTCTATCTGAACAGGTTTTTGGTTTGTTTGTTTGTTTGTTTTGTTTTTAAATTTGAACAAAACTAACTTTTGATTACAGATACAAGCTTGTTTTCTACAGTCAAGTCCTCCGTAGTGTGTTAATTACTTATAAAAATAAGAATTAATATAGCTCACCTTTTGTCATTAACTGTGTGAATAAATGCATTAGCTTTCTATGGTCCTAACACAATTAGTAACATCTGTTCACCAGCCATGCATATGTTACTATAGAGAAACATCCCAGCAGTACAATTACAAGAAAATTCTCATGTACATATATACCTGTGTCTAAGCCAACCTTAGAGACTACAGCAGGCTTTGTAACCAACCAAAACCAAAAGGAGCACTTTGGCTACCTTCTCCCAAAGTGACCGTAATCCAAACCAGCTTTATTTTTGCTGTCCCTTCCCATATCTTTACAGCCTACCGCATTACTAATGTACACTGCTACCACACCACCAAAAGGCCTTTAGTTCTGCTCTCCCTGAACAGCATGCATTTTTTTGATACGTGTGTTCCAATTGTAATTATTATATTTGATTTCACATCCTGCATCAGCAGCTGAAGTTTCACCGTGCCACAAATGCTTCTTTCTGAGAAACATACAGGAATCTCAGTTGTGTTTGTCTAACCGTATTCAATACCATACCCGACCTTTCATCACCCATTGCATCATTTACCTGATCACTGTTCTTGGTGATAACACTTCTTTCCTTCTATAACAGAGTTACAGAATACTTTAGGTCAGATAGGACCTCTTGAAGTCCATCATTCAACCTCCTGCTCAAAGCAGTGCAAGCTTCAAAGTTATATCAATTTGATCAGGGCCCCATTCAGTTTTGCAAACCTCCAAACCTCTTGCCCATTCCCCTTGCCTCTGTGACTCCTTCCCCACTCGCCTGATTTTTCTCTTCCGTGTAATAGAACCACACTTGACAAATTGTGTGTCTTCCCTGTTTTCCGCTATCCTTTTCTCCTTCTTGACAGACCAGCAGAACTCTGCTGAAGGTCATCTAGGCTGCAATGTCTTGAAGCCTCTACCTCTCATCACTATCCTTAACGGAGTCCAGCAGACAGTTTCTTTTGCTGTGAGACTTCAGGTGAGCAAAGGAAGCTTGTTTGTTCCTCAGAGGTTATCTCTCAGTGTCAGGTCTTTAACATGTAATTCTGTCACTGGCAGGCAGCACAACACTGTCTTCTGGACCAGCTGATCTGGCAGGCACTCAGTTCTTAACAGGGAGTTCTCACTAACACATCTGCTCCATGTCTGCACGTATCTTTGCTCTTCCTTTTAACTGCAGTTTATCCCATCTTCTCTTCTGTCACAGAGTTTCACAGATCACCCTCTTTGTTCATTGCTGGGACTCACAACATCTCTGCTTAGGAGACACACGCAGTAGACAAATGTAGACACATTTCAGAAGCATATAATCAGCCATCGCTGGAAGGATTTTGCTCAAATTATTCATAATGAATTTCTCTCTCAGGAAGAATACCCCCAAATCTGTCTTTTTTATTATTTATTTGAGACAGGTTTTTTGGTAAATTAAGAGCTCAGCGGACGATGGGTTCAACGGTGTTCTACCCGTTCCCACTATTACCACAAAGCATCGCTGGTTCTGCTGTGGGACACAATACAAGGCACTTTTGTTTATACACGTGAACATTATCATCGCTACAAAACAAAAGAGCTGTTACAAAGGACCTGTAGCTCTACACTCTCCAAAGCACTACCTAGCGGTCTTGACTATCACATCTTCCTAAGCAGTTAATATCTCAAGCAGGCGGATGAACTGGATGTGCCTTTAACTCAGTCTCATGTTTTCAAATTCAATTATCAAGATGTCCTACTTGCTTCATCATTTCATCTTTACACTACTTGCAGTAATCAAATTTCCTTGTTGCTTTTTGTTTCTGTGGTATAAACATCACTACTTAACTCAATTTAAGTCACAAATACCTCATTAAATCCCATCCAGAAACTGTTGGTAAGAGGAGGCTTGTGTTACTAAACCCTCATCTATATCTAATTATAATGATGGAACACATCACATTCCTTTAATATGAAACACTCACATCTTGGCTTCACACCTTAACTGATTAGGGATCAGAATCCCCAATATTCGGTTATTAAAACTAAGTTACAAGAAACTATGAGGGATGAAAATGGTGGACACTGGAACATTTTAGCTAGATATGGAAAAAATCTGGAGGGAGAGTGGATGAGTTCAAACATATCATTGATCAAGCACAGTGTATAATACTCAGCAAAGTTAAATGTAGTTTTCTGCATTTCTGCTGCCAGAGAACAGACTAGGGTGCTGAAATAGTGAATGTGTGATCAGCCAATGGCACAGGATGCTCCATTAGTGTGACAGAAGCCAAAATTCAAAGTGCAAGAGCTATACGACTGTGGAGTTCAGCTTAAAATTGAAAAAACATGTGTACCTTAAACAAACCCAAAAAACCCAACAACCACTCAACAAACCCCAAGGCCTTCCTGGCTACCTTAATGTTAGCAGTTACTAGGATCATTTTGAAAACTAATTCTACCCAGCACTTGACCTCAGGTGAAATGCTTACAAGACAAAAACAAGTAGAGAAATCTCAGTCTGAAGGCATGATTATTCTGTACATTCAGTAAAAGCAGTAGCAAATTAGGCAGCAGACTGTAGTTTACATAAAAGTAGTATGAGGAAACAGTAAGTGACCCTTCCCTTACAGACCTTCTCAGACTTCTCAAAAAGTCACTCCAAAATAAGCATATAAAACAAGGTTTGTATCAATCATCATGAAGCACAGAGGAACCTCCCCTCCAAATCCCCTG
>VZTL01069724.1:0-81274 GCA_013400535.1 Scopus umbretta
AAAAAAAACAAAACAACAAAAAGTCACTGCAGAGGATGCCACTAATTCTCCTGGACAGACGAATGGGCTGGATCAGGCAGCAGCAGTAGCTGTGACTCCGTTTCAGTTTGCACTCTCAGGCTCTGGATTTCGGTCCATGGTCCATTACACAGGATGCAGGCGGGCGGTTTTGCGGTACGGAAGTAGGACGCAGCTCCATCTCATGCTCAAGGCTTGAGATTTTTCAGGCATCCAAACCAGGTGTCCTCGGCCACTCAGCAGCAGCTCTAGTGGAACCTGGAAGAGCTCCTAACAAGGGCTGAGACTGCTCAAAAATGGTATCCCTAAGCCAAATCCATTTGGGAGCAGAGCGCAGTTACCGCTTAGTAAGAATGAAATGGTAATTGCAATGATCTCCATGAGTGCAGCACCAAGTGCCTGCTGCTCTTCCCACCCAGTACCAGCCAGGCACAGGTTCTGGAGGACATGGAAATCTTTACTAGGCCAACCTAAAGCAAAGGGGTTAAGCATCCTCGATGATGCACTGAGAGCTTGATGAAGAACCGTGCCTACTTGTGACAAATCCCAGGGCAAGGAAAATAGGAATATATAAAAATCTAAAGGTCAGACCAAGAAAAGGAGACACCAGAAGTCCACTTAAACCGGTATGCTACCTCCAACAGAGGCCAGGCACGTCAGGACATGTGGAAAGGACAAGTGTGCTGTGCTGCTCCCTCAGAGTGCTCCTCAACTGCAGCAAACTGCTGTTCACAGATGCCCTGAGAAGGAGGATTCAGCAGTCCTTGAAGACCTTTTCTTTGAACTCTTCCAGTCACTTCTGAACCAGTGCAAACTCTGGACCGATTGCTTGCCTTCCCCATGCTCCTCATGCTTTTGTAGGTATGTAACCTTCAAATGTGTCAGGAGGGTATACATACTGCCTGCCTGCCACTATGGTAACCCAATCTCTATACTAACGGCACTTCAGTGCAAGGATAGACATCTTCCCAGTCATAACAGGGAGAAGAGGGCTTTTCTAAGCCTGGAGACGAGCAGGCTGCGGGAAGACCTTACTGCGGCCTTTCAGCACTTAAAGGGGGCTTGTAAGAAAGGTGGGCACAGACTTTTTAGCAAGGCCTGTTGCGATAGGACGAGGGGTCATGGTTTTAAACTAAAAGAGAGGGGATTCAGAGTAGATACAAGGAAGAAATGTTTGACGCTGAGGGTGGTGAAACACTGGCACAGGTTGCCCAGAGAGGTGGGAGATGCCCCATCCCTGGGAATGTTCCAGGCCAGGTTGGACGGGGCTCTGAGCGACCTGATCTCATGGAAGATGTCCCTGCCCAGGGCAGGGGATTGGACTAGGTGACCTTTAAAGGTCCTTTCCCACCCAAACCATTCTGTGATTCTAAGAACAAAGTATGGCCAGATGCCTGCAAACCTGAACAACCTATTTCCAAAGAAGAGATTGCATCGATGAGTATTTTTAGAGCAGTTTACAACCCAAGTTCCCCAGCCAGTAGAGGAGGGCATTCACTAAAACATAGCCACAACAACACCCCAAGTGATCTTTTTCTCTTTAGCCACTTTTGCTCAAGTTAAACTTCACACCCAGCCTGCTACTTAGCTCTCACCCAAATAAAGCATGGATTAGGTAGTCTAGTTATAGTTCTACCCCAACCATCAACATCTCCACCACAAGAAGTCTCAAAGAGCACGAGGTGTCATTCTGGGAAGCTTATCAACAGGAACCCACCCTGCGGACACATGCCAGCCTTGTTCCACTTGGTATCTCCCTCTTCACCAAGCAAGGAGAGACGCCCTTCAGAATTGGTAGCAGCTTCTCCTGTGGTTCTCCCCAAGGGTTTCTGCTGAATTAGAGCTGCTTTTAGCAAGTTGCTCACAACATTTGTTTCTCTGTGAGCAATAGGAAGCCTTGTTCAGAGGTCAGTCAACAAGTATTATTGATCACTTTTTACAACACCCAAAACTCCACTAAACACAACGCAATACAGATAAAAATAGCGATGAACTTCATTCCCAGAAGAAAGAACAAACACTGCACAGCATGGAGCAACAGCACTAGGGCTACTTTGTGCCCCATAAAGCAGTCGAGCTCTAAGGAGTGTCCCTGGTGCAATCAGTAGGGCCAGCTGACCCGGGAGCCGCCTGCTGCACCCTCTCCTTCCCTCCCCTGCTTCGAGGCAAACACACACACGAAATGCAGAGAGCTTTTATTCCCCCTCCTTGTTTGCAATAACAGCAGAGCCTGCCGAGAGCCGAAATAGTTTATAGTTGGCAAAGGACTCCACAGCAAGCCGCTTAAAGGAAGGAGGAAGCAACAGAGCTGGGACGGTCCCCTTCTCTAGACAGAAAGTTGCAGACAAGACGCGAAGCTGCTCTGCTTATGCTCAAACCCCTCAAAGCCGCACGAATGTTGCTCGCATAGCGCTCAATCCAACCACGGCGTTTGCTCCCAGGACCGCACTAAAGGCATCGGTGTGCTTTCGGTCGGCTCTGAGCATGGACAGAGCAAGCTCACGTTGGCTTGAGGACTGCATAGAATCATAGCATCATTAAGGTTGGAAAAGAACTCTGAGATCATCGAGTCCAACCATCAACCCAACAACACCATCACTACTAAACCATGTCTTGAAGTGCCACATCTACGTGTTTTTTGAACGCCTCCAGGGATAGGGACTCCACCACCTCCCTGGGCAGCCTGTGCCAATGCCTCCCCGCTCTTTCAGGAAAGACATTTTTCCTGATAGCCAATCTAAACCTCCCCTGGCGCACCCTGAGGCCATTTCCTCTCGTCCCATCGCTGGTTACTTGGGAGAAGAGACCAACACCCCCCTCACTGCCCCCTCCTGTCAGGGGTTGCAGAGAGCGATCAGGTCTCCCCTCAGCCTCCTCTTCTCCAGGCTGAACAACCCCAGTTCCCTCAGCTGCTCCTCATAAGACTTAGTCCTACTTAGTCCTCATAAAGCACAGGGCTACGCGCTTGAAAAACACGTGTTTTGGGGAGTGACTGAGTGCACGGGGCTCCTATCTCTGTTGGTGCTTCTCCTTGCAACCCGTCATCTAAAGAGGGATGCTGAAGGAAGCAGCAGCTGAAACTTCATTAAAATTATAAAACACAGCCTAGTGTGGAGGTTTTGCCCTTTGAGAAGTACCTTTCTTCCAGCCTCTGTAATAGAAGTGCGGCCTAAGGAAGAATTTGAAAGCCTTAAGAACCGAGGCTTCACAAAATCATTTCAGAGGAGGGTCACAGTGCCCGGAAAGCTGCAGGAAAAGCAATTTAAAGGTCAATTCTTAGCAAGCAGGAGAGATGACAAAACTCACCAGCCTCATCTGTGGAGTGGAATAGGTGATGTGAACAGAAGCACAACCAGATAAGTAGGGAAGCATTAAAAAAAAAGAAAAAAGAAAGAAAGTACTCTACAGCTCTGGGTTTGCGCTCCAGACAAGGAGTCTTAATTCATACCTAGATAGCTTCAGAACAGCACATCAACACTTGGCCCTCCTCGCTAACTGGTTTCCTTAGATCTGCTGAGCTGTTTGGGCTGAATGAGCAATTAGAGTATAAGAAAACAGATGGCTCTATTTGGCAACTTCTTTAAAAGTGTCATTTTGAGACTAGCCAGGTCATATCACAACTAAATGACTCCAGATTAACTGCTTTCAGGCGACCTGTAATAAAGAAATGAAACTATTTGGGCAGCAATCTCTAAGATTGCCAAACTGATTGCACCCATTCAACTACCATCGTATTTTATCATTAACAGCGGAGTCAATTATTCCTCATTAATAGGATCACAGAATCATAGACTGGTTTGGGTTGCAAGGGACCTTTTAAAGATATTTAATGATTGCAGAAAAGATGCACATTTGGCAAACAAAGTATTTGTATACTGACTGTGTCCATTTCCTTTTCCATTTTCATTCAAAATTTCAAAGCTTTTCCACATACGGAGAAAGACTCCTCTTCTAAAATGCCTTTGGGATGGAACAGGGATGCTCCTGGACAGCAGCACTACACAACAACCTCAGCAGAGGACTGAAGAAAGATATGGATCACGTTCTTGCCTATAAGAACTGAATTGCTAGTCTGAGTCTGATCTGCAACCCAAGAGCCAAGATGCCTGTCCAGATAATCCCTGCCCATACGTGTTCAATGTCACAGTCGATAGAAGTTCTGGGGGAAAATCCTCACTGTCTTCATCTCCAACAGGTTTGCTGAGAAGCAATCAACAGGAGCTTAGTGAATACTTCTGTTGGGATCACAAAATTATGGGATAATTTAGGTTGGAAGGGACCTCCAGCAGGGATCTTCTCCAACCTCCAGCTCCAAACAGCAACAACTTCAAAGCTGTGTTGGTCTGCTCATGGGCTATCCAGTCAGAGTTTTAGCATCTCTGAGGACTGGGACTCTAGTGCACAATATTAATACAACGCTTATGCAATTAATTCTCATTCTCTTCATAGTCATCTTGGTTCAGAGTAGAAAAACAAGAACAAACCACATAATACATTAAGTTAATATAATCTGAAGAAAAATTCAGCTGTGAACATCATTCTCAAGTTCCCAATTTCAGAAATCAGCTATCATTTGAGAAAGGACTGGGGGCTGTCAAGGCTTTGTTGGAACTTACTCTGATTGATCCCTGTTACTTAAAATTTCCACATTACCTCCAAGACATCATCTTGGGCAGTATAATGTTTCTTTGAAAGATATTGAGATGTCAGTTTGGGATAGCTTCAAAGCATTTCCCGCAGTGCTGCAACCCCCACCCAGGCTGCAAGAACCCCCCTACTTCAGAAGTATTAGACAGCGGTTTGAGCAAAATAAATACTTGCTGTTTTCCAGGATGAAACCAGTTCTGATGGCAAGTAAACACCGTACTTTTCAACCGCTGCCAACATATGATTTCAATGTCCAATTTTAAATCAAGAAGTACAATCTGAACTTCCAGCAATGCAAAACACATGAAGGAATTTTAAGCTGGTATTTTTATATAATCATAGAATCACAAAATTATTAAGGTTGGAAAAGACCTCTAAGATCATCGAGTCCAACCACCAACTCAACACCACCGTGCCTACTAAACCATGGCCCCAAGTGCCACATCCACACTGTTTTTGAACCCCTCCAGGGATGGGGACTCCACCACCTCCCTGGGCAGCCTGTGCCAATGCCTCACCTCTCTTTCAGGAAAGACATTTTTCCTGATATCCAATCTCAACCTCCCCTGGCGCAACTTGAGGCCATTCCCCCTCATCCTACTGCCTGTTATTTGGGCAAAGAGACCAACACCCCCCTCACTGCACCCTCCTGTCAGGGGGTTGCAGAGAGCGATCAGGTCTCCCCTCAGCCTCCTCTTCTCCAGGCTGAACAACCCCAGCTCCCTCAGCTGCTCCTCACCAGACTTGTTCTCCAGGCCCTTCCCCAGCTTCATTGCCCTTCTCTGGACACGCTCCAGCATCTCAACGTCCTTCTTGTCGTGAGGGGCCCCAAACTGAACACAGCATTCGAGGTGCGGCCTCACCAGTGCCCAGTACAGGGGCACCATCACTGCCCTGCTCCTGCTGGCCACGTTATTCCTGATCCAAGCCAGGATGCTGTTGGCCTTCTTGGCCACCTGGGCACACTGCTGGCTCATGTTCAGCCCGCCGTCAACCAGCACCCCCAAGTTCTTTCCCACTGGGCAGCTTTCCAGCCACTCTTCCCCAAGCCTGGAGCGTTGCCTGGGGTTGTTGTGACCCAAGGGCAGGACCCAGCACTTGGCCTTGTTGAACCTCATACAATTGGCCTCAGCCCATCGATCCAGCCTGTCCAGATCCCTCTGCAGAGCCTTCCTGCCCTCCAGCAGATCGACACTCCCACCCAGCTTGGTGTCATCTGCAAACTTACTGAGGGTGCACTCGATCCCCTCATCCAGGTCATTGATAAAGACACTAAACAAGGCTGGCCCCAGTACTGAGCCCTGGGGAACACCGCTTGTGACCGGCCGCCAACTGGATTGAACTCCATGCACCACCACTCTCTGGGCATGGCCATCCAGCCAGTTTCTAACCCAGCGAAGGGTGCACCCATACACACATGAGCCCCCAGCTGCTCCAGGAGAATGCTGTGGGAGACAGTGTCAAAGGCTTTATTAAAGTCAAGGTAGATCACATCCACAGAGATCATGTTGGTCAAGCAGGATCTGCCTTTCATGATGTGTGTTCGGTAGTTGCCCATTTCATACAAACAACCAGAAAAATAGACAACACTACCAAATCCATCTTTCATTTGCCCATCAGTAGAATGGGCCTGTAAGCTGATAACTAATTTCAAACCCAAAGATGCTATTTACAATTCATATGAGAGTCTGGAAAACACACCTTCTTCAAAAAGCATGAATCCTATTTTTGCATTCCAGTTTAATCATAGGTCAGTCCAGTTGGGGGAGAGGTAATTATTTTTTTCTGAAAGACAGTAACTGCATTCTATGCAAATTAACATTTTAAAAACACTATTATAGTCTACATGTGTAAATGAAGTCTGTGGTTTAGCGATGCTGCCTCAGAGAATGCTTTCTACCTAACCCATTACCACCAGGTTAAGTTCTGGCAACTTGTTTAATGCAGAACGAGAAGAAAATTGGATTCTTTAACCTGAATTTTAAGTATTCATAATTAGGTTTTAACTGCAAAATAAGTTAAAGATGAAAACTGCCTAAACCAATTTTAAAATGTAATTTCAAGAACGTATTTACTTAGGCCTTTTTCGCTACTCCAGCTGTCCGAGGCTAGAGTTTGCTGGGTCCCTATACCAGGAGCACATCTTGCAGGGTCATTACCAAGAAATTCCAGGGTATATCTAGTTATTAACATGGTCCAGCAGAACAAAAATCTCACAGTTCCCTTTTCGAAGGTTATCTGAAACATAGGTGAAAAAGCTGGGAGTTATTCTGGGAGAGGGATTGAAGAGTTCTGGGGAAAAGGGAGCCCCCAAAGGCATTCTACTTTTTTTTTTAATTTATATTTTTTTTTAATATATACACACGCTATCTAAACAGCTAGACACCTAGCTAGCCCCATTTTTAAAAACTGATCCTTCACATGTTCTAATTGCATCAGTAGCTTTGAGTCATTAGATTAGTCTTAACACTGCCAATAGACCATCACTTAGTGGGACTTATGAAAACATGATACTGAAGGGAAAACAATGTTTTGCCCACATATTTTGCAATTTTCTACCACTAAAAAAAAAAAAAAATAGACTCAAGCATTTACAAATAGCTGTAGACCACCCAAATTACCAAATCTTTTCCACGTTCAATAATAGCAAGGATAGATCTATTCCAGATCTACATCTGATGCTCCGTACCCACGTTACCTCTTTGTATAACCAGTCTGACTGAAAGACCTCTTTCCCCAATATACTTCTATTAATAATAATTAAAAAATTAAAAATTAACACTGCTAGAGTTACAGAAGGCATTATGACATCCTTCAGCATCCATTTGGCAGTAAGAGACTTCGATGGCCTAAAGCAAAATATTGGTACAGCAGCATTCACCTACCACCATCGGCAAGACCTGGCACAGCGTTTTTCCTCAGTTATTCTCATCACTGTTACCCCAAAAATGAGGAATTTTTAGGCGAAGTCAGGACACACAGTTCAGTGGTTTAAGTCACCTAACGTTTTCCTTTTCTTTCCCCAATTTCCCCCAGATTTCTTTCACTATTTCCCCTCTAGCCAAGAGCAGATGGAAATCTGTTCCACATCCGTATGAGACAATGGTTGAATATAAATGGAAACTATTTCCTTATCCTAGAAGAAAGCAGCCATCAACAAGACAAACAGGTAGAATTGCTCATTTCTAAGTGTTTCCGGGTGAGTGGAGGGGGGGGAAAGAAAAAAAAAAAGATATTCTGGCTCTCATGGAAATACATCTGAAAGATATCACTTCTCCTATATCCCAGAATCAAACAAGCTACCATTAAAAACCACATGTGCTGTTCCTAACTTGGGAATATTGTATACCCCCTGGTTTTTTTCCTGGATTTCTTATATATTTTTCAGTAGCAAGAACTGTCTTTAACATGAGGACTCAGAGGACCGAGCATGCTGTCAGTCATCTGTAAATTCTGCTAACAAACAGCACTTCAGATCTTCACTGCCAATAATGAAAGCTTATTTGGGAGAGGGAAGAATTGCAACTGAAGCTGTTTCCAAGGTCTTTCTGCTTGGAGTGACATGGTTACATTTTTGTGACATAACTTGTCTCGTTATATCTTAAATATCGGCTCAATTACCCTCTTTTCAGAAGCAGAGTAGATTTCTGATCTCCACAATTTGATGCTTGCGCACACGGGCTTTTTGGATGTGAAGCAGTATAAAATGACTCCGTTTTTGAAACTACATTTTTAATTTTTATTTATTTATTTATTTATTTCCTTTCCGTGTCTCTGAAAGCCGTGACTCCTGACACCTGGCTGAGTTTCCATCTGCTGAGCCCTGCCTACGGGATCTGGTGTATCGAAGGCGATCATCACAGCCGGGAAAGGCCACCTGCAGTACTAACGTACAGATCATTTCCTGGGCCATTTCACTTCTAAGCACGCTGATTCTGCCTTTGCTCTCTGTTTTTCATCTTTCCAAAGGTCTGATCACTGGATCTATGCCTACCTGGACCAAACAGACTGCAAAATAGTCCAAAGGCTGTGTATTTGTTGTCTCATGGAGGTGACGTGGGAGAAAGACTAACCAGCGCGCAGACTTCACAATGGACAAGACGACGACAAGAAGAGATCCCATGATCAGCTCTCCATCTCGCTGGTCTTCAAACTGTTAGAGAGTCTGTCTATTTTCTGGTGTCTTTACATAAGTAGATCCTGCAGCACATAAGAAGAGTCTTTATTCTTCAATGCCATAAACTGGTCATGGGAAAAGGAACTGCTCAAGGTCTGACGATATCCAACTGGTTGCCACAAGAGGAGACAAATGGTGTCAGCTGTCACAGCAGAGTCCAGAGAATCATAGAATCATTAAGGTTGGAAAAGCCCTCCGAGATCATCGAGTCCAACCATCAACCCAACACCACTGTGCCTATTAAACCATGGCCCCAAGTGCCACATCCACACGGGTTTTGAACCCCTCCAGGGATGGGGACTCCACCACCTCCCTGGGTAGCCTGTGCCAATGCCTCACCACTCTTTCAGGAAAGACATTTTTCCTAATATCCAATCTAAACCTCCCCTGGGTTAAACATTTTTTTCTTGAAATAGCTTCTTCCATTGCATTTAAGAATTGAGGCTACTTTCATCTAACATCCAAAACAACATAAATAACAAGACCAGATTTGAAAATACCAACAGTTGTGGTCACTAAATACAAACTGTCACAATGTCATGAAAGCCAATGTTTTCAACTACAAATTAGCACGGTGACGTGGAATTTTGATGCATTTGTTTACAGGAGGATTTTAAAATAAGGGTAATAGTATGCGAGCGCCTTAAGTTAAAAGATGAGAAAATTAAAGACAGTAGACTCTGCCTGTCGTCTGCCTGAGGAGATGTAACAGAACCTCCAATGGGAGAAGAGAAGGACAGCAGGGAACAGAAGGCTTATCAGAAAACAAGATTACAGGAAGCAAATGAGTCAAAATCCAAACCAAGAGCAGCATAAACAGGCCAAATACCGCAAAACAACCTAGAAAGAGCATATACCAGTTACGAATCTACTCCGCGTGTGTTATTTTTCAAGTATAGAAAGATTAGGCATCTCCAGAGTGCTACTAGAGAAACAGAAGATGGAAGAAACAGTAAATATACACTAAAGTCAATAAAACCAAAGATTGTTCACTTAAAAATTCGGGAAGAACCTAGAATGACCTGTCCATAATGTTTACAAAAATACACTATCATATTCAAATTGCTCATTACGTAACAGCAGAAGACTTGTACTTATCTCTCATAAGTGTATTAAGGATTATCCTGGAATTACCCAACGTCTTATTTCACATGAAGCAAATCGGCTGTAATGAATGATGCATTGCCCTACCACACTCAGATGAACAGACACAGCATGGGAAGCAAAATAACTCAGGCAAAATCCTTCGATTGTGGCTATATAGTAATGACTAAAGAGTCCATAATTGGGAGAGGATGACCTCAAAAAGCTATTAATAAAAGGCCTAGCAAGACACTATTAAAAAAACTAAAGTCACAGCATAAGAGGAAAAGGGACTGTCATGGATTAGAGAGAAGCTAAGCCATAGGAAACAGCCTCATATTAAACATTGGATTTTCAGGCTCCCAGAAGGGTAACAGCAAGGTGCTCCAAGATCCTTTGCAAGGACCTGCAGTATTTCGTGCATGGTGCTAAAGCTGGAAAAGAGAGCGAAAGAGATAAGGTAGTGTTTGCAGAGCTGAAATTATTCATGGTAGTGATAATTAAGTTGGGAGACTCAGAGAACCCCGATGGAAGTGCAGTCAGTGAAATCATCTGCTGAGAGATGCAAGGTAGTATGTGCGTACGCTGAACAAAATAATATATCCCACTCATATATCCTGAGGACTTCAGCTATGCAGGACGACTTGGGTAGCAGCATCTTCAAAAGACTCTGCAAACGGAGCACGCGAGCGTATGCACAACACTGCTGCTCGACTAGCCACCCGAATGTCCACGGTGCTCATGACAGGCGGATATTTGGGAGCAATCGGTGCAGGACAGGGATGTGCACGGCAGGGAAAATTCCCTTGAAAGCCGAATGACGCTGCATCTCAGTGGCCTTCCACCTCTGGAGTGCAAGCTGCTTTCAAGGTCAAGAACTCAGGCGGCCTCTCAAACACATGGGCAATAATCTTCCTACGTAATACTGGGTTGCACTGGCAGCTGACAACAAATATAAAGGGCTCAATTATATATATATTTTAAAATAATTGCACAAAAGGTTTATCAAAATATGAAGATACTAAGCAACGGTGACAAGAAGAACTGGATGAAGAACATGGAAGGGAGCACAGAGAAGCCAAACGTCACCAAGCAGAGAAGCTGCGTAACGTACTGACCCCCAATGCACCCACGTTTCTCCCTTCCCTTCTCCCCTACCTCTTCTCCTTTTCAAGTGGCTGATGAGATGAATTGGATGCTAGGAAAAATGTACCCAGGTAAAAGGAACAAAGGTTCCCATCGGTTTAAATCCAAGAGAAAAATATCATGTACAAAAGCAGTACCTTAAAAAAAGACACTAAGAGAAATGAAAAGAAATGCCACTATTTACCCCACCATATATAATAGGTATATTTGTACTTTGTAGAACAAAGTAAAATTCAATTGCCATTTACTCCAAGTTTGCAAAACTCACTACTAAACACTGTGCGCGAAAGCGTAGTGTGATTCAAGAGGAGATTTGAAGTTTAAAATTTATTCACATACACACTAGCGCGCATGTTTTAAAGGTGAAAAATCTGAAGTATCAGGACTTACAAGCATCAAATAAAATGTATCATAGAATCATAGCATACCAGGTTGGAAGGGACCCCACGGATCATCTGGTCCAACCTTTCTAGGAAAGAGCTCCATCTAGACAAGATGGCCCAGCATCCTGTCCAGCCGAGTCTTAAAAGTGTCCAGTGTAGTGTCCAAAGCATTAAAAGTGTCCATTAAAAGTGTCCAAATGTATTAAAAGGATCTCCTAGAAGCAGGTTATTCCAAAATTGCTCACGATGGAGCTTCTTGAGTCTTTCATTGAATGCTGCAATTCTTGTATCCACGCAGTAAAAATCAAATTGGCCAGATGAAGGACCGATTAAAAAAAAAAAAATGCATTTAACACCGCGCTTCATGTTTTTCAGAAATTAACAGCATTTCTGCATTAAATCTGCCACTGCATGAAACCTGCCATGGCCTTGAAGAGCTTGGGGAGGAACGGAGGATAGGAAGGGGACCTCCAAGAGCTGGTTTGCCCCCTTCAGATGTCAGTGCCCAGTTAGCCTGGGCAGCACCCTAACCCTAACCCAGGAAAAGGCCCGTTTCTTCTCCTATAATTCTTCTTTCCTGAAGATACCAAGTCTGAAGGTTTTCATAGCCTCATGGCCGTGCCTTCTTCTTCAGCTCCCAGCATATTCAACTTTGGGAAGCAGGAAAACAGCCGCAAAGAAAAACCCAACCGCATAACATCATCCCATACCGAATATTCCCAAGTATAAATATTGAACATGAGGTGCTTCGGTTTGTTATTTTTGATCGTGTGATATTACTGACCAAAAGGGCTAATATAGAAGGACAGCGGCCTTTGAAGCTCCCATTTGATTCTCATAAAATTGCCTGTAGCTCAGCTCCAGCCAGGCACAACCGATTCTTTCAGATCCGAGCCATCCTTCCTCAGATGCATTACCTTTACATTTTAATTCCCCCTGCTTTAAGTTTATCCTCCTGCAAAAACATTTGAAAGCCAGTGAACCCGTTTGTGTCCACTCTGAGGCCGGCACTCATTCGTGAGCCACGGCAGCGATCCAAAAACCAGACCATAAATCTGGCATTTGGGTTTTCTTTTTTAAAACCACACCTATTTCACAGGTGGGATTGAAAAAAAAAAAAAATTAAAAAAAGATGGACACAAAAGATGACAATGATAACAAGAACTGGAGGTTCAGCTACATGTCTGGCTTTCAAAGGAAAAAGCAGAATCAAAGCAGCAGAAAGGAGGAGGAACTCTTTAAAAAATGCATTTAGATGAAGGCAGAGCCCCAAGGCATCCTGCAACGCTCTCCGTGCATCGGTGGCGAGGTCTGGAGCTGTGGAACGGTAACAAGAACAACATACGGGTATGGATAATTTTCTCCTCTCGTTTTACCGACGCAGATATTCCCACTATAAATCGATTTAGTTAAATGATCAGGAGAAAAGTGATGATTTTACTCTTGCCCACTCTACTCACACTATTGCCCATCTACACCCCTCGGTGAGGTATTAAAGGCAGCATGTCAGAACAGTTTCCCTAAACAATATTTGACCGATAACCTCCTGTGCCCAAGCAATCCTGATTTTTTTTTATTATTTTATTTGTAAATCGACATTAGCACCAGCCGATTCCTACATGGCATTCAGCTGGGATCCTGCCGACACAAAACCTTCACACAAAACCAAGTAATTTTTTCCCCAACAAATTATTTTAAGGTAGCAAAAAGGTTTTTTGCCCCCTTAAACGAAGACGCATTTCTGTTTGAGGAGAAAAATTTAATACACATTTCCTCTTGTGTAGAAAATATTCTGATTGCACTACAGAGACCCATATTCTGCTGATACACTTTCAGCGTAAAATAACACTCGGGAAAACGAGTTTTTAAAAACACAAAAGACAGTAAAACATATACATTAACAGTTTCGAATACCGACACCCACTCTGCAATCCCCAGGGATAAACCTAACAAATTCATGCGCTTGTTAATTAGCTCTCACTGCCTGCCACATGTAAAAATGAACAGCCTTCCTGCCACCGCGGCAATAATCTGCAGTCAGGACGCGTTTTATCATCGTATCAGCTGCAGCCACCGCCAGCTCTGACAACAACTGAACGGTTTGGCAGAGTGCCTCAAAATTACTGCCGACTAAAAGCACTTTAAACCGTCCTGCTGGAGCTTGACGTGACAAATAAAGCAATGATTCATAACCGAATTACAGCGAGAGGCTCTGGAAGGCAACGAGCAGGCGTGCTGACGAGAAGAACTCGCCATTCCTCCGCGCCAGCAGCTGGGGGAAGGGAGTCCGAGGATGCTCCGGCGACACGCCAGCGGTATCAATCCGGCCGGCGAGACTGCTACGTGGAGGGGAGGCATGGAGGGAAGCAAGTGATGGTAAATCAGCTGCAGTGGTCTTCCTATACAACATCATTACGCTCAATTACTTTCCGCAGTCTGTAAGCTTTCTGCCTATAATCCTTTTTAAATCAACAAGAGAATCGGCTACCAATTCTGAAATCCCACGTTATTTGAATGTTAAATGCAAAATATTTAGTAACCCAAAACGAAGCCCACCAGAGCAGTCGAAGCTATCAGCTCATAAATCCCTATCAAAACCTTTAATGAACTGACAAAAAGAGTCCTCAGGCAGTACCTGTGAAACAACCCTCACAGTCCATCGACAAACCACTTTATTGTTAGCTTGTGATGAATAGCAAATTTTTCAGTTCTTTTCCAGGCATTTATTGCTGAAGAAATACCTTTCAAACCTGAGCTGCCCACGGACAAGGCAATAGCATCTTTGCAAAGGTAGAGTGCTGCCATGATCGCTTCCAAAAGGCCTATTTTGAAGTGCCTTCAGAAACAAGACTGCAGCTTACACTATAGTAATAGATCTGTCTTGTACAGCTCTTGGAGGATAGCACGCTAAAGTTATTTTTATGATCATCTTTCCTTCTGTGAGCAAGATCTAAGTCCTCTCAGTGCCCCCTTTGAGAAAAGAGAAGTAGGATACTGGCCACCCAAAACAGGTTCAAAGCTAATGTACAACTCCTAGATAGATCATTTGATCTACAATACTTGGATTAGGTTCTTATAAAGACGACTAATTTTAATTAGAATCATAGACTCACTAAGGTTGGAAAAGACCTCTGAGATCATCCAGTCCAACCGCCAACCCAACCCCACCGTGCCTACTAAACCATGGCCCCAAGTGCCACATCCACACGGTTTTTGAATCCCTCCAGGGATGGGGACTCCACCACCTCCCTGGGCAGCCTCTTCCAACCCCGGCACCGGCGGCAGCAGCGTGGGTGCCCTTGGGAGCCCCAGCGCCATGCCCGGGGCAGCGAGGGGAGGCCCGGGGGTCTCCCGCTGCGCGCAGAGGTGGGAGCGGGGCTGGACGTGGGGAGGTGAGGTGCTTGGGGAACGTGGAACCCTCCTCCGGCTTTTGCTCCTCTACCAATTTGTCTTCAGATTTCCCAACGTTTTTGTACCTGACTTCATCTTCGTTACATAACGAGACCGCATCCAAGGCTAAATAGGATCCTAACGATCTCTCATTAGCTAAACTTCCCAGCAGAACACTTTCAAAGAAAAAAAAAAAAGGTCAAAACCTGCCATTGGTAGAAAGAAAATTTCAAAGGACCGGGAAACCAGCGAAGTTGTTAGCTTTTCCTACTCAAAGTCTGTAGCTTGTAAGGATCCACTCCCCTACTGAAAAGCTCTACAACGTGGGCCCAAGGAAAGTCTGTTGCATTAAGTAAGCCGTAAAAGAAGCATAAAAGGTTAAGAACAGCTGGCAGCTGTTGTGTAGTATCTTGTGACTGAATACAGCATTTGATATGAGAAAAAAAAAAGATATTTTAAATGACAAACGCTTCGTCCATACACCACGAGGACCACCAGCCAGAACTCACCACATCTGGTTTCACTGACTCCGCTCCAAAGGGGCACAGACCACCTACTCCCAAATTGTACGCAGGATTTCACCCATCGAGTGGTGGTAGAGTGGGAGGCTTTGGGGACTATTATATGGGATGAAAAGGAGAAAGAGGGAACCCTCAGCCTTGAATTAACACATGGGAAAAAGCGAATAAAATCTTTCGAAAACCAATGTCTAGACAGTGCCGACGTCTTTGTCTTTGGGAAGAGGGATTAGGACAGAAATCTGGCTGTGCTGTTCCTCGTTTGATATGAAAGCTGGAAGACACTTTGGGCTAAAGGCCTGGCCCTGTTCCAGAAACTACTTTATTAAGAAGGAACTGAAGAAAAGGAGGTCTGTAAGACAGGAGAGTAAGATTTCTGCCTAGTAGTCACAGCAATTAAGCCAGCTGCCTTGATGAAGAGGAAAAAAACATTGGAATAGAACCCAAAGGCTCAAAAGAGCAGGAGAAAGTAATTTTGAGAGTAGGTCAAGACTCCAGAGGGGATTACCTTTCCAGTTTGAGACTTAATGCTAGAGACATGCTTCAAAAAGCTGACCAGCGAGATTCTGCTGATACCACCGATGACCCCATAACGTCCGCATGCTCAAGCACGAGTCAAGTATTAAAAGTGAATGTTGAAAACCACACAAGTTAGGATCAAAACCGGCAGAACTAAAAGGTGCCTTCTCTTTCCTCCCTTCCCCTTATATTAAAACTAATATATACATATTTTTTAAAAAAACAGCTAAATATTTTGTATACCTGGCGTTATTAGGTGATTCAAGACATCAACCTGAAAACAGCAATCTAAGCACAGATCTCTGGAAGAAGGACAGAGCGGACTTGAAAGTTTTCAAGACAGAGGGCCTCTCCTCCTGTATTGGAATCAATTCCACTGGAGCTTGAACTTATTTTTATTAGGCATCGGTATGATTCTGCTCCCCCAATTACTGCAGTATCTGAGCAGGTTATAGCCTTAAAATTGACGAAGAGCTGCTTATACTTGTTGGAGCTGAAATAGCTAGTGAGATTCTCCCAAATAAAATCCCTGTTATGAGACGGCTGGGTAAAAGTGGTCTAATCGAATCCCACACCATATAAGAAAACTTCAAAGACTCACTTCAAAGTGCCACTTCAGCAAACAAAGTATTTGAGTCAATGTAATGCTGCTCATACTGGAAAGAACCACTTCTTTCAAGTAGGGAAGGAAAACAAACGACAGCAAATCAAAGATCGAAACGTTTGCGGTCGCTGTGAATAACCATCCTCAGGCTGCGGCTGTAAAGAGATGATGGACTCACGCTTTCCCTGGCTGTACCAGCGCACAGTACGATGCGGTGCGCACCGGCGGTCCCAACACGCTGGACGTATTTCTAAGGATGTGCTGACTGAGAGTGAAAAAAAAAAAAAAAATAGAAGCTCAAAGGCTTTTAATTCTTACCCAAAAATCTGTCTGCCAAACAAGGCGGACGCCAGCAACTCGCTGCTCCAAGGACTCGGATGCGTTCGGGGAAGACAGAAGGGCATACAGCTCTTTCAAGCAAATGGAAATGTTTTTACCTGTCAGAACCTGAGCTCGGGCCCGAAGCATTTTGCTGCTTCTCCAGGCAGGAGTATCAACAGCGACTGCACCGGATCAAGGAGCCGCATTCTTTACCCTGCTTCAAGCGCTAACGATGTTATCAACTGCAGCAGGAGAAACAAACTTGGGAGCCTAAACAAACTGACAGCTAAGTGAGGGAGGAACCCGCTCTTAAATATCTCCCTACTGCTAAAGATATTTGTCTTTTTAGATCTGTCTGTGTTGCTGTTAGGAACCAAGTTTTGCTAAAAATGCAGTTTAAAGGCAGCTTCCATTTCCCTGAATATGCAGAGGACACTTATGGTTCAACACTCCAAAGTCCTCCACAACCACCATCAGCTCCTGAGGTATACAGCTAGATTCCCAGGTGTCTCGTTTTCTACATTTAGCCATTCAAACACATGCATAGGATTTCTTCTAGGGCATAAACGCGCTACCAAATTTTTTCCAAATTGTTTTAATTCAAGTAAATAAGTAAATAAACCCCAACCAAAACCAAAATGAACACAGACAGTGTTCCCCTCTCTCTAGGTTGTCTAAGATGTGTAACAACAGCTTCCTCATCCTGCCTCCGGTCCTCCCCAGTCCCTTTACTGGTCCAATTAAACCCATCAAACGATTCTGGTAATTCTGTTTCCATTACCCTTTCCTGAAGACACCTGGATGAATTGCCAAGCAGCAGGTCTCAGTTTGGGGTTTTGCAGGAAAGGAAAGAGTAAATACCTATTTTAAGGTTTCTTGGAGAGTGCATTTTGAATCGATATAACGCTTCCGAAATGCCATGCAGCTACCCCACTGCTAACTCTCATAATCTTACCTCATTGCTCAAAATATTCTTTTACCTTTTTCTGTAGAGAAAAAAGCTTGAGATATATGATGAATTGATTCAATCACACACACACACACACAAAAACCAAAACCCAAAGAAAATAGAGAACAAGGAGGCCCTTGAACATCAGTTTCCCATGGAGTTGTTTCTGACGTCAATTGACTTCGGTCAAGTGGAAACTCAAAACAAAGCTTCTCCCATGATGGGGCATTTATCAGGTCACTGAAGATTTTCTGGCACCTTGTGTGTGAAAACATGTTGCCACTTTACCCACTTACAAAAAGTCTTCTTCCTTTAAACTTGCAGTTTTTTCATGAGACCTAGAAGAATTTAATCATCTCCCAAACTTCTCCTTCCCTTCCCAGACTTCTAAAGGTTGCAGAATGGAAATGCTCGCACAGACAGCATAAGGCATAAGCTCGATTTCTTTAGGATATCATGTTTTGAGAAGAAATGGTTAAATCCTAGTTATTGTTTTAAGTCTAGCTCCTGATTCTAAATAAATCTAAAATTAAACTCCCTGCAGAATTGCTCTGCCTTCCCTACCACCTAGCTCTGTACATATTTGAAGAAATTAGGTTAACAATGTTTACAAGGCTCATGAAAATAAAAGCATCTTTCCACCAAGACTCAATCCTAAGACCTCCTTGCTGTTCTTCTGCCCACATCCTCTACCTGCCCTGCCCGCAGTCCTCTTCTGACTTACCATGTTCTCCCCATCCCTGTTAAAGGCTGGCTTTTCCCCAAACTCAAATAAATGAGCCCAAATTCATAGTTCACCTCTTCTACTTTAAATTATGAGCTTCCCAGGAAAGGGGAAAATTCTCCCGGACTGTCACCAGAGCGTATCACATGCCTTGTCTTACACCAATAATCATGAGCAAACTTAATATCTGAAGCGGAAGCATGTGCTTTAAACTCTTTCCAAAAAGCAAATATTGCAAAGATGACAAATTATCATTAATATCTAACTGAGCAGGCAACAAGCAATCACTTTCATCATAAAACTCATGAAAAACAAAGTCTTTAGATGATACTAATTTTCTCTTTTGCCATTATTTGATAGCAGAGAAGGAAGGAACCATTAGAAATTGTTTACATTAAAAGAAAAAGCCCGAGCAAGAGGGAACAATGATGATAATGAGCAAGAGGATGATACTCAGCAGGTAACTGCTCACGAAAATCCTTCAGGAACAAAAACTAATTTGGTAGCGAAGCAGCATATACGCTTGCCAGCACTGACACAGGCATGTCCTTGGGTGGGCCACGCTTTTTATTTTAATTGCAACATCCTCTTCTGAAAACGCTTCTTTTTGCATCCATTTCTGAGCAAACACAAAAATCCCACCCAAGCACAAGTGGAGGCTTTAATACCAGCTCTCGTCATTAGTCTCACTGAGAGGTCCTGCTGCAGAGGACATGCCAATGCAGAGCTTCTGGGGACCCCCACGCATCCTCTGTTCTGTCATGCCCATAACATGTCATGTCCCTCTTATCTCCACGAAGAACCTGGAAACCCATGATGCAGCACTGGGTACCCAAAATTTGACACTTGGTTAAATGTTCAGCGATTTAATGGTTTGTACAGCACTCTGATTTTTAAATTACAACTTGTCGAAATAAAAAAAAAAAGAAAGAAGAAGGAAAAACAATCCCAATTTGTCACCTAACAAATAATACAGGTTGCTTTCTAACACCAACCCTTTATTGGACCAGGCAGAATGATAATCACAATTCTTTACAATGGCGCTCTATTTTCATTGCCATCCCCATTCATAAATGGATTCAGGCAAGGACTCTGAACAAGAGGAGGATGATAACAAATCCCCAAACCCATCCTAGCGCCGCATTATGACTTTGCTAAAATGCCAAGAATCAGAGGTCCCTTTCCACCTGCACTTATCGAAACTCGGTTATTTAAAACAGAAGGGAATTTTCTGTAGGGCTGGAAAAAGGCAGCACCTTGAGAGCAAAGTGTGGGCGCGTGCTAGTCCATAGCCTGGCAGCTTTCGGCCATGGGGCCCAAAGGTAGCATGTGGACACATTTTGGACGGTACACCATAGGTTTAGGAGCATGAGGGTATCTGGAGAGAGACGACAGCTCTCACTGTGTCCTAACCCCAGCAGAAGCCAGGAGGTTCTCTCCAGCAGCGACTCGTGATGCCCTCTAATAAAACCATCATCATCACCTACCTGCAGAGAAGGTCTCCAGTTGCTATTGGGTTTTGACTGACATAATTCATGGTGAGAGGAGGGAAAAGCATATGCTATTAGGCTTTCAAAGCTGCCAAACCTCGAACTGGCCTACGGAGAACGGCAGGCAACTTCACAGCGCAAACATCTTTTAAAATACAAATTACAGTAGAAGACATGAGTATGTCATTACACATACATAAAATATTCAGGAAACCGAAGGAGGCTTTTTGTTAAGCCAAGGAGCTTCAGATGTCTTCCACCACTCTCCCTCATCTAAGGACTGAAAATCTTCTGGATCAGCTGGATATCTGCATGCTTAAACAGCATTTCAACAGTGGGTCACCGTTAGCAACATCATACGTGCCCACAGCCAAATCATAAATACATACTATCATGGAAAGGAAATGAAGGCGGTATTGGAGGTGCCACACCGGGCAACTGTTGGCTCTTTAATCCCGAGCATTAGCAAGTTTGGACGGAAACCCTGTCCACCATTCTTGTTATAGAGCAGTTAATGTGATAATATCTAAGACAGGAGGAAATTTTATACGGACAGAGGGAAACCTTAATTCACAAACAAAACAGAGGCAATTATCAAAATTATACCAATAGTATTCTTTTTTTGCAGTCAAGCATAATTATGCAAGGTCTATTTAAAAAAAAAAAAAACAAAAAAAAACCCCAAAACTTAGCCTACGATTTGCATTTCAATTAATTTTCAGACTTCTGTGTGGAGAATAGATGGCTAGAACTGGGTACTACAGAAACTATCACATACTGAAATACACTCACAAATGTTATAGTGTAGGAATGCCAAGTGGAAAACCCAGGCAATGCTGCAAGGTCTGGGTTTTCTTCCTATTAGCCTGTACAAAATGGGTGAAGATGTAGGGGAGAATTAAAAACATCAGTGCTACTTGCGGTGGAGTTTACAAAACTTCCATTACGTTCACATGCTGCTGAGGTACTGCACAACGGGCAAATCCAAGGCTCTTGAGAATATATCCTTCCCGAGGCTTACCAAGGGTGCCCACAGCTTACAGCCGATCCTCTGGATATCGTTACTGCAAATCTAGCGATACCAACTTATCACATCCACATGTTAACAAGAACACTTCTCTGCTTTAAAATATATGTAAAGTTCTGGCAATTGCTTTACAACTTCATCGCTTATAATTGCACAGGGCTCTTGCTCTTCAAGCCCAATCACTGTATTTCACACTAAACTCTAATTATACAATCTAGCATGAAAAAGCCAGAGATACAGACCCTTTAACAAGCTTAGGAAAAAATCAAAGGCCCACAAAGGGCTAAATCAAAAGCTGGCTCACACCAACTCTATTCTTTGTGCAGTCAACCAAGACTAATTAATGCTTTTAATGTCAGTTTACCCCTTTTGGCACTATAAATCAGAACACGCAGCTTTTATGAGCTAACAAAAGAATCTGTGAAAGGTGTAGCTTATTAACCAAACTCACAAATTCAAACGCACTTAATCAGAAACAGGTATATTTAGCAGCATTGTACTCGACAAGCAGAATTATCTGCAGGCTGTACACAGAGAACATTCATTTATCAATACAAACAAGGCTGGCACACCGGGAAGAGGTGGTAAATTATACATCTGAAAGAAAGGCCCACAGATTCCAGCACGGCTTTTGTGAGAGCAGAAATGTGGAGCAAACGCTGCGGGAAGGCGCTACAGAAAGGTGTCGGGAGCATATTGGATGTTTCCCTAAAATCTCAAGTCAGTCAGGAGGCTGCAAGAACCGAGCGTGCCATGACACTTCTTCAGCAAGAGCAGAATATCGGTCCTCGAGTAGATCTCCTACCATCGCTGACTTGCCTAGGCTCTTCAGCAGGTTCTCCGCAGCACGCTGCGCTCGTTTGGATGCATCATTCGAAGAGTTCTCAGTAGGGTTTTGTTTCTTCCCCTCATCAGGAAACACAGATCTCCATTTTCGTGTTGTTTCTGAAATCCATTTTGCTCTCTGTGCAGCGGCCAGTTGGGACTTTCACTTTGCAAGTCTACTGGACATCAGTCTGGACTCTAAGAGAAGAAGCTATCACAGGGCTACGAAAAGATACCCACGTGGTAAACCTCAGTCCAAAAAGAAGTCAAGGACACAAAGCTTTCAAGACACACACATTTTTTTTTTTTTAAGAAGAGATGTAGCTACGACTCACGTCCTAGACTCAGAGAAAGAAAAGAGGCTCTAACTGTGTCCTTCTGGCTGAGTAGACAGAAAAAAGTATTTTGGTGCACTCTTCACATACCTCAGGGCAATATCTACAGCACACTTTAATATGCACATAAATTCAGAGATCAAAAGTGGAAAGTCAGTCCAGAGCATCTTGAAAAGTCTGGTGTCAGAGATCCTCTCTACTGCTTATGTCCATAAATCTTATTAAAACCTTCTTTTGCCTTTAAATCAGTTTTTGACAGTTGGTTTTCTTCCCCCTTGTTATGGGAAACGTCACCTTCCTAACGAAGTCTCCCTCCTCTAACAATTACTGTATATCAGCAGTATTGAGCCATAACGAATCACAAAGCCACTTTGTCAATAAAATAATTCCTCTACGCCCCAAACAAATCATCGTGGGATACTCAGGCTGACGTTCCGATCCTGACACTCGATTACAACGCATCCCCGTGGCACAGCATCCATCACGCACCACAGACAGGCAAAGGACGCCGCAGGTTTCATCTGGAGAGCGGCAGTGGCCATGGGAAGTGACACAGCCCAGCTTGGGGACCCGCAGTCACGGTTCACGTGTGCGTGATTAACCCGTGACTCCGACCGCCACGATACAGAAGCAAAAACATTAAAAGGGGACTTTTTTTTTTTAAGCGAGTAGACCTGACTAAGAGAAGCAGTTGCACAAATGCTACTTAGGATGAAATGCTGGGTCATTAATCTTTATCAATTCGTCACCTTGCACAGGGAAGAAGTTTCCCCTATGTGATATATTACAGCGTTTTTGGGTACATCACGGACAGGGGTGCCTTTCCTTTCACTGATACATCCAGCATTGTAGCAGTGTTCACAAAGAAACATCTTCTCAGGACATGAAAATTCCGATGAGACAAGGAAGGGCAAAGTAATTCCAAATCCCAAAGCCTTCCAAACCCTATAATATTTGTTGGTATGGGAGAGAGGTAAGAAAGGGAATCCAACCAAAATCCAACACCTTGTGGGACCTGAAACGGTCTCAGTTGAGGTACGTTTAAGAGAGCCTTGCTGCTCCATGACTCTCAGACTGTGCGTAAAGATGAAGGAGATGCAGCTTAAGAGAAAGAAAAGTACCTACGTTCCCCACTATGGACCAAGAACGTCCACTGTCCTGCTCCTTCCAATAGATGGTAAGAGGTTGCTGAGTAAAACCAAAAGCAACAAGAGCAGAAGAAACACATTGGAAAACACCGGTCCTCTGACCTGCCCTTACAATCAAACCGATTACACCCCACAGACAACAGAAAGCTTTTTCTTCCCTCAAGCTCACCATCTGAATCAGAAAACCAGCAACCTCAAGCTAAGAGTCTCAGCCGTTCTCTTGCCAGCTGTTAGCTTCAGCTCCTAGGATGTAAGCCTGAAATATCTCCCCAATAAAGAGGTCTGAAGCAATAAGCAATATCCTAGAACCCCAATTTATGCTCCACCTACTTACACACTAATAGCGTGTAACTACAGCCACACTTCTGCCCACATTTTCCAAGTTGCGTGGAGGAGCAGCATGCTTCTAACTCAGAGGCGTGTTCACAGATACAGCTGCGTCACGGAGCACATGCAAACACACACACTAAAAACCCACAACATGTTCAGACTAGATAGAAGGCTACATTTTAAAACATTGACAGTGTTCTAATATATTTCTAATATTTCCCTCCTCTAAACATGACCCAAAGGAAAGATGGGAACATGAACCACTGTCCTTGGTATCACCATCATTAGACTCCACCAGAAACAAGGGAAAAGGATCTCCCTTCACTTGTCAAATAATCCTATGATGCCTTATAAGGATCCTGGGACCAACACAGAATCACAGGAAGGTTTGGGTTGGAAGTGACCTTCAAAGATCATCTGGTCCAACCCCTTGCCATTGGCAGGGACATCTTCCACTGGATCAGGTCGCTCAAAGCCCCATCCAACCTCACCTTGAACATGTCCAAAGATGGGGCATCCACAACTTCTCTGGGCAACCTATGCCAGTGCCTCACCACACTCATTGTAAAAAAATTCTTCCTTATGTCCAGTCTAAACCTACCCTCCTTCAGCTGCAAACCATTGCCTCTTGTCCTGTCACTACAGACCTTGGTAAAAATTCTCTGTCTTTCTTAGAAGCCCCCTTTAAGTACTGAAAGGCTGCTATAAAGTCTCCCCAGAGTCTTCTCTTCTCCGGGCTGAACAACCCAACTCTCTTCTCAGCCTTTCTCCACACAGCAGAGGTGCTCCAGCCCTCTGACCATTTCTGTGGCCTCCTCTGAACCCGCTCCAACAGCTCCATGTCTGTCTTGTGCTGGGGACCCCAGAGCTGGATGTAGTACGTAACTTGGCGTGACAGAAATCACCTTCCATATCCTATGTTCTCTGAAAGGAAATCTATTCACCAAAACAGAGCTGGCAATTCAAGAAAACTTAAGGTCTGTGAACAAAGGATTTGCTCATGCAGTAGAAAAGAAAAAATCATTAAGTGAGGTCGTCATGCCCCAACAGCAGAGAAGTATCCATCACCTGCTGGCAAGACGCTTCACTTCGTCTCTGGATTTGGTACATTCCCAGCCCAATGAAGACCATCAAGTGGACTCCACCAAACTGGCATAAGTCAGCAGGAGACTAAAGATCAGAAATTTTCCATCTGTGTTCAGAAACACTGAGGCGAATGGAGCAAATACATAAAGTCCAGGCCCAGTTAACCACACACCAAATTCCACTCACACACGCTAATGTAAAGCCTAATGTAAAAGCACATTTAAAAATATTTACATCAAATCAAGCCATTACACAGATAAGAGAGGTATTTTCAGATACACATGGATTTTACACACACACAGTAATTAACTATTTAATTGCTGAACTCCCCTTAGGATCTGGGGGAGTGTGGTACTTCCTGAGCAGGAAATAACCTAACCTAAGTAAACTAAGTTAAGAGGTCGGGCGGGCACACATTCAAGAGTTTCACTCAATTTGTTCCGCCTTTTGATTTCTGAACACTGTTTACCATCATGAGACTAAAAGAGGTTCAAGCCAAGATAAGAGACACTCGAAAAGTAAATGTCTGAAGCGGCTGGTAAAGATCCCAAGCAGGGCAGCCACAGCCTGGAGAGCAACTGGGATCATCTTGAAGAGGACAACCAGCAGCTAGTCAGCCACATCTCCCCAGGCTTCATCAGTTCCACTCTCGAGATCTCCAGGAACCAGGCTGGGAGCTCAGACACCCAGCACACACAAAGCTTAAACTTAAGTTTCTTAATCTGGAGCTGAACTGGACCAGGAGCCCCTTGGACCAGAAGCTCTGTTTCTCATGCAAAGCCAACACTTAACAATGTATTCTCATTTGAAAAAACATCTTGTCTTCCAGATCTTCCATCAATGCCAGTCCCAATTCTCCAGTCTGAGCAACTCAGCCCTCGCCTCTGCCTGCTCCCTGCCTCACAACCCATCAAATGCGCAGACTTGGCTTTGCCTCTCTTCCTTCTGCAGCCATGAATCTCTGTTTCTCAGGCCCAGAAAAAGCAGCATTGCCCCAACTGTGTCTCCTACTGTTGCTTCAACTTGGAGATATGCGGGGCAGCGTGCAGAACAAGGGGACAGGAGCAGCAAAGGCCCTTTTTTTCCCCTTTACCCTTTTTTCTAGCATGATATTCAACAAAAAGGGGAGGAGGGAGATGGAAAGGGGCCCACCACTGCTGCTTCAAGATTGGCACAAGCAAGGACGAAGCAAAGCTTTTCTGAAATGCTTGGCGCTCTTTGTCCCACCTCACCTAAGACAGGTTGAGTTGCTGAGGGTGGGATGCGGAAGAAACAACAGCCTGGTTTTGTCCGTGCCCAAAGAGCAGGCGTCTAATCGGGGCGGGTTTTTCCCAAAGCAGGGCTGGAGTGCTTCTGCATGCTAAAATGTTGGGAGGATGAGGGTCACAGCACACCTAGATTTTCAGTCCCGGTGCAGCGCAGTGGATCCAAGAGCAGAGAGCGGCCGTCAGCACTGTTGTTGCCTGCCTGTATCTGGCTTTCAGCAAATCTGACTTGAGTGGGAGCAGAACACTCCGGGGGTATCCTGGCAGCTGACATTTAAAGTTCATGTTCCTGAGCAAGCCACAAAACATATAAAAAGGGTAAGAAGAGTCAACCCTGGTTTTTCCATACTCCTGCAGAAGAACAGCTGGACTGGGTCAGCCTGACACTTCAGCTATCCCAGTGTCTTCTCTGCAGCCACAACCAAGTGTGAATACCTAGAATTTAAGCACAGGGCAGGCATACAGTGACATTTGCCCAGCATACCTTCCCGTCCGTGACTGTGTGCAGCACGGGGATTTCCTGAAGTGGCACGTTCATATTTAATAGCCAGCTGCGTGTCATGTTATACCACTCTTCCGACATATTTGATTTTCTTATATATAAATGCCTAGAGGGCTTGATCTGTTCAGGTGTCACAATGCTAGGTGCCATATACAAAAATAAATAGTTGATAGAACCTGCTCCAACCGATTGACAGACCCCATTACACCGCAAAGTTTATGTATTTTTTTAAAAATGTTTCTAGCTTGCTCTTATGAAAGGCTGCAACATAAACTATTAGAAAATAATTTGCCTGTCTACAGGCAAACAACAGAAATTTATACGAGGAATCGTGCCGTTGCCGACACATTGATTTTGACCTAGCTAGCGAACACAAGCAGTACTTTTTGCCTTCTTTTTAATAGAAAACAAAAATAAATTATTTAGTAAGAAGATATTAAGACTAATAAACACTAAAATAACCCTTAACTCTCACAGTTCTTTATAGGAGCAGCACATAGCTACTGTGTGTTTTACTCCAGCCTGCTGATTACCTTAGGTTTATTGACTTTATACATCAACACAATGAAATACGCCAGGCATACAGTGCTGCTGGAGCTGCAGCTCATGCATTTCTTGACCCTGAAATTACTTGCTTAGTTTAAAACATAATGCAGTTCTGTACCCAACTTCATTTAACACAATCAAGGGTCCAACCCACACCAAACACCAACACTTTTTAATCAAGACTTGCAATCTCCGTGGCATCCAAAGCTTTTCTGCCTGTGGAGGGAGTAGGGAAAAAGGTGTTTGGAGGAGTACCTAAACGCAAGCGCTACAATTCGAGGGCACAGGTAAAACATGATTTGATACCTCTTGGATACGAGCTTCCTTCAGATGGAGTTAATCCGGAGAGGAGTCTGCCTACGGCTGCAGGACAGTGAGTCTTCACAGCATTCCACAGCTCTGCAGCAGCAACCAACAGAGAGAAAGAGAGAGACCCGTGAGGCTCCGCGGGCAAACCTGTCGGACAGAAAACACGGCTCTTTCTAGCAAGGAGTGATCTTTATCTCCACCGGAGCAAAAGGAGGAGTGGGTACATGTAGGAAATGCAGTCAAAAAAGGAGGAGCGATGGAGATGCAGGATAAGAGGAGGAGAGGGAAGGGATACAGGAGCTGGCTACAAAACCGGCACGCACAAAAAAGACGGCGTGATGTGAACGGTCTGCCACCCGCGTCTCCTACCCACCGTCGTTAGACAAAGAGGTATACATATTTAGTGCACCTCTCTTACAAGTAAATATCTCAGTTTGCCTTCCCCCAAAAATACCAAGGATGCATCATTTTTCCATCACCATCGGTATAGGGAGAAAGACAGCAGAAATTCAACATTTGCACCTTCAAATCAAGCCATGAAATCCTTCCGCAGCTGTACGCTAAGCTCAGTGACTTCGGGTGGAAAACTCACATGGCACGGCTTGCACAAAGTCTGCGTCAGCTACGCTTTGCCTAAGCTCTGCCGAAGAATTGTGGAGAAACTAGGAACAAACAGCATGAGGAGCGGATGAAATCAGAACTAGGATCTTCTTAGCTTTCACAAGGGAGAAAACAAAGTTCAAGCTTTCATTTAAATACTTGTTCACCAGCTATTTGTCAGGATTTGGGACTAAATAGGCCAAACAAAGTTTTACGTGTTACTCCTACACCCTCCCTTCCCAGCTGACACAAAAAGCTCAGAGAACTGAAAACTAAATACATCAAAATACAAGTACAGCACACAAAAAAAAGCTCTCAAGCAGCTCCACATGCTTTATGCATTATACAGAGGAACAGAAAACCTACTGTTCACAAACCAGGACCAGTGCTCCTTCTAACAGTTGTTTGTTTTAATCAACCCAGTACCGAAAGGTTTACATTAAGTATTTTTTCATTGCTTCTAACCACTGATCCAGTATTAGCTTATATTCACTCAAAAAACACTCTTGGGGAGAAAACAGGATGCAGAAAACGTCGAATCTAGTAAGACAACCGAGAGTTTCTCTGGGAGTGCCGATCCATCCCACTTTTCCCTGCAGCATTACACCAAGAGGACCTTCAAACCCAGCAAAGGCAACAGCATGAAACTGGAAATGAGCAGGGTGGGGTGGGGGGGAACAAACAAAAAAAAAAAGATAAATCTTCATTTTTACTGAAGTTCTGTTGTGGTTTAATCCCAGAATCGCCTACCCCCACCATACCATCTGAGATGGCATCCTTGGAGAGAAGTCAAAACTCACCTTCCCGATGCTCAAATGCCCGGATAATCCCGACGCTGTTGCTACCAAGAGTGCGAGCGCACTCAGGGAAACGGCTCAGTAACGTTTCATAGAATAGAATCATTAAGGTTGGAAAAGCTCTCTGAGATCATCAAGTCCAACCACCAACCCAACACCACCGTGCCTACTAAACCATGGCCCCAAGTGCCACATCCACACGGTTTTTGAACCCCTCCAGGGATGGGGACTCCCCCACCTCCCTGGGCAGCCTGTGCCAATGCCTCACCGCTCTTTCAGGAAAGACATTTTTCCTAATACCCAATCTAAACCTCCCCTGGCGCAACTTGAGGCCATTACCCCTCGTCCTATCGCTGGTTACTTGGGAGAAGAGACCAACACCCCCTCACTGCACCCTCCTGTCAGGGGGTTGCAGAGAGCGATCAGGTCTCCCCTCAGTCTCCTCTTCTCCAAACTAAACCACCTGTTGTACTGGTGTTTGACTTCTGTATTTCCACCTTATAGTAAGCGTATTCATTGCTTGGAATTTAATCCTGGTTTTAGGCTTTTTGACTTGCCTTTATGGTCCCCTAGTTCAAAGACATAACTAAAACATGTAAGAAAAGATTTTCAGGAAAGAAAGGAAAGCGTAAGTGAATTCCAGCAGAAATGACGACTTGACAAATCTCATCACATCAAGCTCCGCAGCGGTAAATTAGTCTCTCTTGGAGCACATTCTGTACTCAAAGTAGCCTCAGTGCTTCAGGAGGTACCAAATATAACACAGCCCCGTTTTAACTTCCTTCCAGGAATACACACAGTCATTTATCAAGAAGACGTGGGCTGCAGTTTCAGTTCCAACAGCTTCAGTAACATTCTGTAAAATTTAAACAAACGACTCCTTTTGCCGCAAGACAGAAGCAGAAAATAATCTGGGTCCAAGCAAATGGGGGAGAAAACCACCTCCTCCAAGTCTTCCTCTACCCTTCAGCAATTTTATGAAAAGCACGCCTTGCCAGCTACACCAGGCTCAGCATCAACCATGGGTTCAACAATCCTTCCTTCCACTGCTTTTACACCACGAATCTCAATGCCTTTGCCACTACTATTTCGCTTAGCAGAGCCGGTTTGATAGCTACATTTGCTTCAAGTCCAAGTTTTGGAACATTTTTACATCTTTACACTTGTACGGCCAAGGAAGTCAATAAGCTCTGCTTAGCAAACACTAAAGGTTCCCCGTACGTGTCCGACACCGCTGCGTGTGTTGAATACGTGAGGGTTTCCAGGCACCACCTCAATTTAGCAGGAGGACAGTATTGCAGCAACCTTTAATGCCGGGGGATTATCAGGAAGTTCACCTTTTTGTTCGACTCCAGCTGCTAAAGAGACAGAGAGAAGTACTGTACCCACCTCCCATTAACCTTGTCGGTGGGATCTTTCTTTAGCTGCAACAGCATCAGTACCTTCTTGTATTACGCTGCCACGCAGACACTCAGTAGAATCACCCTTTGGGGGGGGGGGGGTAATTTGGTCCTTTTTATGGGTTTTTTTTCCTGACCAGAAGTCAAAACCATTAAGTTCATAATAACTGGATGCTGCTACTGCAGAGAGAAGCTGTGATGAGCTGCACAGAGATGGAGGCTATCCATCTGCCGACACACACGCACCACTGTCCTCAGCCACCATTCAAAAACCAGTCATAAATGGTCAGAATTTCAGAGAAATCATTCATCCGAGTCCTCACACAAAAGAAATCTAGTTTCACGTGGATCTTTCTCTTAACTTCTGTGCATGAGAAGGTACAAGACGTAAATGTAATGGAACCTCTGTCACTGCGCTCTCTTGCTTTGTGCTGTACCCCCATCTCCTACCCCTCTCCAGCTGGAGTCCATGTTCTCCAACCACAGCGATGCCATACACGTACAAAATGTAGACATATTTGCAGAAATGCAGTCCGTCCCAACCAAGGCCTTTGAGAAGAAGTATGAAGACGTTCATTAAAGAATGAGAAAAAACAAATTTTAAAGAGGGAAAACATGACATGCGAGGAGGTATTAATTTGGAAAATTTAGGGAAATAGCACAACATCGGGAAGTTCTGCTGGCACGACCACGTTCATCAAGAGCGTGATCTGGGATTAACCCCACGATGCCATCAAAGCCCCCGTACAGCGTGCTGGTGCAGCTCTACCAACAAACCTTGCTCCTCTGACCAGCGGGAGAGAAGCAGCAACTGGAAAAAACTCAGCTGCTTGCAGAAAGCGGAATAAACCTACAGAAATCACCTCCATGCAGGACAGGAGTAGGTGGAAAGGGAAGAGAAAAGCTTGCCTCTCTGCAGATTAACAACAACAAAAAAGCAAGCAGAGGGAATGAACTCATTTTAGTGCTGAAGACCAGCAGGCATACAACATATCTAGGGTGGACATTTAAATTGCAACACGGCATTTTTAATTACCGATCTAAAAATGCTGGGCAATGCGTTAAAAGTCCTTCAGCACACACCTGAAGACGCTATGTGCCACTCCTTGAAGAGCTAGCTGGAGCTTTCACGTGGAGCATCTACAAATCAAAAGGAGCCGTTATCCAGCACGCAAGTCCCTATCAAGTAAATATTATTACCGTTTCCTTAGGGAAGAGCGTTAGGGAAGAAGAGGGGTCTCCTCATCCATGTTAATATTTTTTCCTGGTTGTCTCTAGGTCTAACCCGGGCTTAGCGCTCCAAGAAAGAAAAGGGAGCAGGGAGCAAAGACTTCAAGAATACAGAAGAACCAACCCTGCCTTCCTCGGGAGAGGCGGGTTTCCTTTTCCCACTCCTGCCACCCCGGGGGTCTCTTGCAGGCTCGGTTTCAGAGCTGACGGAGGTATCACCATCATCCTTGGTACCACGGGAAGCCAAATGCTGATCTCACACCGGCAAGCTCAGGCAAGGCAAACACTGACGGAAAGCTGGAATCCACCTCCTTTAGCAAAGGTAGAGCACCAGCTCCCCCAGTTATTGAGCCAACAACGTTACCATAGGTAGGACTGCCTGAAAAAATTACACAGGCAGAAAAAAAAAAAAAAATCAGGAAAAATTACAGTTTTTTCCTGAAATGAAATATGGAAAGAAGAAAAGGAGAAATATTCACTAGCTAGAAAAGTCTTTCATGCTTGACAAGTATTATTGCTCTCTTTATTTTAGAGTTATGGTCTGGGAGAGAAGATGGAACCATCCTCATCCACTCACGCACCAGGCACCCCTCTCTACGAGCAGGGGCACTGCCAGCCACAAACAGCTGAGATGCGTGAAGAAGGTACTTTGACCAGCTGAGACGTACAAAGAAGGAACTTGGATGCCTTATCAAGTTTGGGAGTTGCTTGTTTCTTGGTGGTGAGGGGTTTGTCCTGCTTGGGTTTTTTTTAGAGACACAGGATGTTGCTAAACCTTCTCTCTTCAGTCCTCACAGTTTTTTGCCACCTTTGCTTGTAAACCAGATTTTTGCAACTGCAAGTGGAAAACCATCTCGGTTGGGAGTCAAGACTCTTCCAGCTCCCGCTTACTGCGTTTGACTTCCTACCAACCCTTGTCAACTCCTTTTCTAGAGGCAAAGTTGCCCCAACTTGCTGAATAAATTCATTACTCACATAGAATACGTTTTGTGCAAGTTTCCCATTAACTTCTAATTTCCTAATTACTAGATCCCATGCTCCAGCTTTTAAGTCGATTTACCTCTATCGAGCTGAGCAAAGAAACCTAACAGGGTTCCTGCAGCCTGCTCCATAATGAAGTCCTGCCTCCCCTCCCGCTTTCTTCTTGGTGTGAAAAAGTTTAAACCCCATAACATTTGCTTATAAGATTACTGCAGCTATTTAGTACGAAAGCATGTTCCCTAATATCTTCATCAACTACATGTGGTACTTCAAGCAGCAAAACAGTATTTTTCATTTTAATTCTATCCTCCCCTCCTATGACCAAAATCTAGTTTGTGGCTTTTGTTTTAGTACCTACACTGTTATGATGATCTTATTACCATTATTCTTCTGTAATTCCCCTTTTTTATCCATTACTTCTTTCTATAAAACTGGACTCCAGTGGTAGGAGCTGGGTACACGGATTATAAAATAGATTAAGAATTAATTAGAACGTGGTGATTAAAATACCTGCCTTGGTAGATTGCAGATTGTTATGATAAAATAGCGTTAGCATAATTCATTTAAAAATACACTCCATAACTACTTATCAAATGAAGATAAAAACATTCATTAAGTGTCTGACATGCTGGAGAGTGAAAATACAGCATTCTCCACTGAGAAAACAACTTTATTCAGTTGGACAGCACTGCAAAACTTTCTTCATGAGCCAATTTTCCGTCTCAAAAACCTTCCGTACCGCTTGAGTCCCTTGAATTGCATGGCCATCCATCAGGACATTCACTGAGCCTGGGATTTTTGAAGGAAGAGAAAAACATTAGGAGCGAAAACCCGACTGGACGAGGTCTAATGATGCTTGACTGGAGCCAGGCACCTTCCTTTAGATCCTATTCCACAAGGTTTTGTGTTTAATCCTCTGAGTTTCCAAACCCAGTAAAATGGAAAGCTCTGGGCTCCAATAAATAAAATTAAATTGACCGAGATTAGAGAATAAATGTCCTTGGGGCAAGCAGGGAGGGCTGACATTGAGCTTGCATAGCTTTGTACATCGGGCTTGTCCTTGTAACAAGCACGTTTCTGATTCCAGCAGGAAAAATTCTTCAAAAATAGATGTTGGAGTTATTTACCTCCTGTTTTCATCAATTTTTCAAAACCGGTTCTTAAAGTATTGATTCTGGATTAGTTATTCTCTCTTGTGCAATTTATATATTCTGAAACACTTACAGGTTTCTCAGTCGCAAATGACTTTGTAGGCAAAAGAAAACAATTTAATTATGTAAGATTAATATTAATTGAAGGAAACAATTTACTGCACTACTGACAACACTCAACCTTCAAAAGGAGCTATAGGAAAGTTTCAGTATTAAAAAAATATATGCAGCCATTGCCTTAAAAATAAAAGTAAACCTTACAGCAACAGCAGCCTTGTTTGACCTTTACCTCCATTCAAATAAAATGAAACCTGAGAAAAACATTCTAACACAAGCCTTCACGGCACTACAAAAGAGGGATTAATGAGAACATGGCAGACAATCTATTTGGACAGTAGGAAAAGCATGGACAGTGCTTCATTCTGGACGTTAATTCAGACCCCTTTGCCCATACAGTGACTATAATTAAGGGACTATAACTTAAAGGCAATACTAAAGGGTGTGGTATTGAGGTGGGAGCAAGGAGATACCACAGCAAGGATTCCAGAGACATCCAGCATACAGTCTATGCATTCAGTATCCAAATTAAGGAAGAACAGGGCAAAATGTCAATGAATATACATAGATTATGCAGAACAGAGCAGAGTTCAGTTCTTCTCAGGGCACATAAAAAAAAAAAAAAATATATATATATCCAAAAACAAACCCTGAGAAACCAGAGCTATTGGCAAAAAAAATATCAGATGAGATCCACCTGGAGGAATTAGAAGCCAAAACATCTGTGAAAATACCTAGCAGGAAATAAAGGCATGGAAAGAAATAATTTTGGAAGGCAGAAAACATGGCAGGAAACCGCAGGGACATTACTGGCTGGAAGCGCCTTCCCGTCTTTCCTCCCCTCAAAAATTGCCACTTGCCTTTGTACCAACACGACTGCTACAGAGCTGTACAGTGAACCAGATTAGTGAACGGATCTGGGTTAAAAATAACCTTTTTTGCTGCTCACTGATCTGGTTCACCATATGGCCCCTCAGATAGTTGTACCAGCACAGTTAAGGGAGCCCAGGAATGGGAACAGGCAGCAGAGGAGGAGTGAAACTCCCAAGAAAAATGCTTCACCCTGAAGGAAGAAAATACAAGCCGCAGCCAAGAGAATTTGCACCGAGCGGAAAGGACAGCACAAGCAGGAATTCATCCCCGGTCTCCCCAAACGCCACAGCGCGTTGGTGGTGCTCAGGAGAGAAAGGCCACCAGGACTGCTTGCATCTCCCGAGCTTGCTCCTGCCAAGACCCATCCCTGACGCTTCTCCTGTCCAGCTGGTGGAAGCAGGCTGGGGATCAACCAGCGATGACTCTGGCCAGTCTAGAAGGGAGAGAGACTTTTTGAAGGAAGAGGGTGAAAAGGGACTGGAAGCAGCATGCTCCTCAACCAGCACGGGAGCACGCACCTACGCTTCACTAGCAACGTCACGGGCGTCCGTGAAAACTCAACGTCAAGATACACAGCAACTCAACATCTCAAAGCATGCAACGAGTTTCTAAAATTAAAGGGTTCTGTAAACCCAGAGGATTAAACATCCCACAGAGCAACCTTCTCCCCCCCAACAGGATATAAGTGAGCAATAAGAGGTGTAAGAAAAGTGCGGAAGTCATTAAAACTGGCAAAGTTGGGCATCATCCTTCCTCCAGGAACATCCTGTTGTCTTGGCTTGCAAGAAAGACAAGTGACTAATGTCAGTATTCATCCGCCGAGTATCACCCCTGGCCACACCTCCCTTTTACATCATTTCTTCCACTATATTGTTAGAATTACTTTCCTGCTTGAAGGATGCCGTATCAAGGCTAGAAGGGCAGAGCGAGATTAGGAAAAGCAGCAAATCCAATCCCCATTTTTACTTACTCGCCAGTTACTGATTAAAAAAAAAAAAAAAGTCTAATCCACTGGAAAACCGGAGGGGTTGTTTTTAGGGCCAAAGATTGATAAAAGGACAACTGCTACCAAAGTATCAGCAGCATTTTGCCCGTGCGGCTCAGCTCCCTGCTGCTGCCGAGCTCTGGATTTCAGCGCCGGAGAGGATTCAGGTGCAGAGCTGGGAGCCGACACAGCGGCAGGATGGGTGGGTGCAAGATATTTAAGTCAGCCACTCTAATCTGAACTCACATCAGCAGATAAGAGAGACTTAAACAAACAGAGTGAGATCTGATTTGCTTTTATATTTACATCTATTTAAAGAAGACTAATTCTCATAAGGCCAGTCTCTCAAACATGCTAGTTTACAAAGAAATATTGCTATATACCACATCTGCTACGCTTTGTAATCCAGAAAAATACACACTGTAGACAAATGCACTCATTCTTGATTGTCACTTTATTATGTTTAGGATAGAAAATGGCATTATGTTCTAGTCAAGTTTATTAATCTACTGCAGTTTATACAGTCCGTCTTTGAAGTCTTAGATCTCCAAACTCTATCAGAATAGTTGGGCTCAATACACTGCCCAACAGTCAGAGTTTGGGGAGACAGGTGCTACCCTCAATAGATGACAGAGGACTAAATTAAGGACTAATCAAATAAGCTGGGGACGCAGAAGTCCCCAGGACCAGACAGGACACATCAGAGGATGCTGAGGAAGGTGGCCAGTATCAGTGCAAGGCTTTTCAGTATCAAATCTGAAGGACAACAGCAATCACACCCTGATTGCCTCTGGCAGGGGGATGACCAGCTCTGCGTATGGTGACGGCGCAGTGGGTGGCACTTACCTCAACATTAGCAAGGTTTCTACATGGTCTCCCACCATCATATCCTTGTAACCTACCCATTCCCTCCAGAGCTCCCCAATTTGGCGACCAGATGCATGGAAAATTGGCTGACCTGACAGACTGGAAAAGTGGTTGTCCATGGCTCAAAGTCCAGCCGGTGGCTGGTTGCGTGTGGCATCCTTCAGGGATGATAGTGGGACCAATATTTTTTAACAGCTTTCTCAACAACTTTGTAGACTGGATAGAAAACATTCTTATTAAGTTCGCAAAGCATATCAAATTAAGGATAAACGAGAGGAATCGTTAACATTTGGAGGGATCTTGTAATGCTGGAGAAATGGCCTAACAGGAAACTCATGGAGGTTTGGCAAAGGCAATTGCGGAGTCCCGCACCTGGGACGGAGTAATCCTGTGCAAGAGCATGCAATGGGGAGCAGCTCTGCAGGAAAGGACTGGGCTCCTGGCAGACAAGAACCGGCCTGTGAGTCAGCGTGCCCTTGCAACAGTGAAGGCCAACCACATCCTGGGTTTTATGGCATGGGAAGTTATTATTCCCTTTGGTTTGGTACTTTTGAAGCTTCATCTGGAATACCAGCTGTTGGAAACCGGCAGTACTGGCATCCCTGATATAAGAGAGAGTCCAACCGAGGGCCATCGAGAGGGTCAGGTGGCCAGAGCACATGAGTAAAGGCTGCAGGAGGTGGGTTTGTTCAGCTTGGAGAAGGATGTGGGGGTCCTCCGTGGTGCCTGCAAATACCTACAGAGAAGATGAAGCCAGGCTCTTAGAGATGCACAGTGAGGCAACAGGGACAAGCGGCAGCAAGGGGAATTCCAGCTGGGTATAAGGAAGAAACTAGTTCATATTGGGGGTGAAGCGACAGTGGAAGGGGTGCCCAGAGAGGAGGTGCAGTCTCCATCCTTGGAATCTCCTGATCTAGCAACCTGATCTAGTGAAAGATGTCCCTGCCCGTGGCATGGGCGTTAGACTAGATGATCTTTGAAGGTCCTTTCCAACCCAACAGTTCTATGATTGGGTTTTAGAATCTGGTTTTCATCGATGTTCCTTTAACATGCCTAAAGGATGAAGTCTCCCAATGGAGGCTTGTCTCTTGGGAGAAAAGCAGACGTTTCCAGCAAAGATGGACATGCTTTCCAAAATAAGACATTTATTTGTCAAGCAGAAATACTCTATTTAGGGACACTGAGATAAAACAATAGAACAAGACCTGCACACACCTCTCCTGCCACTTCTGATGGTTTTATCCGTACTTTGTCCTGTCCTGTAAAGCCAACTAAGGGCTTGTAGTCAAACTCCAAAACAAAATACAGGTTAAAAATAGACCTTGATCTCTTCATGATGTTTTGCTAATCTAGCTACACAAGGCAGAGGTGTGATCTTTTCTCTGCTGTCCTCATGACAACAAAAACATGACAACAAAATCAATTTGCAGATCGTTGTGTTGACAAAGAGCCTTCTTGCTGTAGTTATTTCCACTTGAAATAACAGCTAAGCTATATTGATGAAATCGTTGGTTTACCAGTATAAGCTATGTCTTGACCAAACGATTTCACTAGCAACCCTTTTGTGTCTGGAAATTACAACCAGTTCCGCTGTCCCATATGTCTTGGGGGAAGGAGTTCTGGTCTACAAACTGATTCACAGAAGTGATTTTTGTTTTTTTTTCCCCACTTATCCATAAAGTTTCCTAAAGCAACAGTTGACTATTTATCAGATCTTTCGTCTTCCATTATACCCAAAGCACACACATGTTGACATATCTAAGCAGCATCCCTCCACTGAACTACACCTAATCAAGTACTTAATTGAGCTATTCATACAGATTAGGTAGCAATAAAAATAATTTTAAGGTGGGTAACTGCTTTTCGTAAAGGTGTTTCCAAAGTTCACCACAATTTTTCAAGGACTTTAATTACTCATCCTTTCAATAACAAACTCACTTTTAAATAAGCTGAAAAGCATTTAAAAACGACTCAAGTCAACATTTCTTTCACTAGGGTCTATTAAACACTTGTTTAAAGCAGTCCCAGTTTCTCCTTCCTTTGGAAGTCATTAGCAATTTCTGTCACCACAGACTTAATTTTTCTTCACTTGATTCCCTTTGCCATGCAGAGAGACACAGATATTACAGGAGCAATGCCAGTGAAAAAGCTAGTCAAAATGTAGAGTAAGAGCCACCAGTTCTTAAAGAGATCATAGGGGACCCCCCCCCTCAAGTACTTCACCTTCTTGAATACTGCAGATGGATAAAAAAATTCTTGCTAATATTAGAGAAAAATAAAAAGCTTTCTTCCAGCCCTGTAACAGCTTTTGCAAAGGACTGTAATCATCTGCCCTTCCACTCCTGGCCAATTATAACAAAGACCATGCCTAATAGCACTCTAATCCTTACCCCACACATTTCTTTTCTTGCAATCAGGTCAGGTCACTGAGCAAGCCCAAAATTATCCGTTAATTAATTATTTAGTCACTAGAGACTGTGGATTTTCCCCTTTTTGGGGAATGCCATTTCCTAAGTTTCTAGCATGTCATGGTACTCTTGAAGTTCCCCACCAACTCTAACACATGTACTCATTCAAAATTACTCCAGGTTGCTCTCAGCAGCTCTGCCATGCCATCATCTCCACTGCAGTTGTCCTCTGTCCTACCCTGCTGCTCTGGTTTTTGCCATGCTGACTCCTACTTTGAAGACTACTTTTCCTTGCACAAAAAAAAACCCAGACTTTCCTCCAAACAATTCCTAAAAATGCATTTTTCACCCGTTCTCCTTTACACAATAGCTAGTGTTTCTTTCCACTCTCACATTTTCTCCTTGTTATATTACCTTCTTCCATTTAAAAATGCAACTTCCCTAGGAAAGAGCTACGTCAAATTTCCTGCAAAGTGCATACTGAAATTAAGCAACATGTGACAGAGGTGGGTTTTTTTCTCTCCATTGACTACAAGTGAGAAACATTCCAAAGCAATAGCATGCAATGGCCAGCACCAAAGCTTATCATCTTCTGCTCAAGAGCCCTTGATGTACCCTGTCTCAGAGAAGCTACAATTCATCTTCAAACAGCCCTGAAAATGTGCCTGGAGAATATACACAGAGCCAAGCCTATTACTCTGCCCATAGCTATCTAATTAAGATACCTACATAGCCTCATCTTCACAGTATCTGACCACAAAAAAAAAAAAAATATCTGAAGTATTTTTCTTTATAACATTTCTGCAAGAGAGAACGGTAGCAGTGCCCCTCTTGTAGAGATAAGAAATAAACCATATTACATAGACTGCAGCCTAATCCTCAAAGATATTTAGGAGCTCAACTCCCACTGAACCAATGAAGTTAAATTCCTAAATTCCTCTGCAGATCTGGGCGACGGAAAAGTACAGTACTCTCCTTCAGCTGGGTATTTCACATCCGATTTTTGTTGCGTGTTCTGGAGAACCTCTAAATGTGCCAAAGCCTCCAAACATGCCACAACCTCCAAACCTTTGCTTCCAAAATTTCTTCGCTCCTGCCGTCATCACGGCAGTTTCAGTTCATGCCGTTTGGTGGGTGTGAAAGGTTCAGCCATTTTATGCTTTCAGCAACCATAACATAACTCCATTTTATCTAATGCACTGCAATGAGAGTTTTGCCCTTAGTTTGGCAGCTTTTCATACCATGTAATAACAATTAACTCCCTTTGGCATAATTTATATGAATCACTGATTTAATACAGATAGCTGGGGGGGGGGGGGGAGACCATTTAAATCTTTTAAAANGGGGGGGAAAGACCTATTAAGTCATCTAAATGACCCTACCATCACCGCTGGATTGTTCCTGGCAGCACATTTTCCATGCTTGTTTTAAATGTGCTTGCCACAGCATAAGTACAAAAATTGTCTGCAAAGCAGAGACATGTTTCACTAACATATGCTTTAAGTCAACACGGTGTTGGAAATCTTCAATTTATGACTAAATGTTGCACTGCACTTTTATTCCTCCAAATAGACTTTAACGTTTCTTGAGGGAGTGAAAAAGGACTATTTGTATTTCACTGTGCAGCAGAAATGTGTAGCAAACACTTCCCCAATGATTTTCAAGTTGAATCCAAGGCTTGCGTGTCTGACAAAGTAGGACTCGGAACACACTGCTGGCCATCCCTGAGAAGATATGGATGCGCTGCAAGAGGATGTCCAGTTCTAGAAGTACAAAGAATATGGGCACACAACATATTTTCAGGATGTTTTTTTGGTCGGGATTTTTTTTTTTTAATCTTTATAAGAAAAGGTGAGACTTTCTTCATGGAAGTCCAACAGGCTGGTTATGAGAAAGGCAGAACTGGAAAAAGTCACGGTCTCGCTCCCAGCTTCAAGGCAAGAACAATACTGGAACTATTCCTGGCAGATATCCTTTCTGATCTAAATCTTTCTAATGGGGATTCCCATGTGTCCTCAGGCAATAGTTCAGGGTTTGGGGTTGCTTTTCCATGCGTAACTTCAACCGAACTTGTGTCTGTTGCCTCTTATCACTACACAACTCTGAGAAGCATGCACCATCTTCCCCATCACCTCCTCTTTGGATAAACAAAATTAATGGCAGTAATAAGGTTCCCCTTGCAACCTTCTCCAGACTGAGCAGACCCAGCTCATCACCTCCTCTGATATCACGCAGCTCCAGCTCGCAACCACCTTGGAGGCTTCTCCAGCGTTTTGCTGCCCTTCTTGTGCCAGAGAGCCTCTTGCATGGGATTATTCCATCCCAGGTGAAGGACTTCTCTGCTGAGCTTCATGGGTTTCTATCAGTCCTGTTCTCCACCTTGTTAAAGTCCTTCTCAAGGGGAAGCCCTGCCCAGGATCACAACACGCACCGCTCCCGATTCAACTCCATCCATTAATTCACAAAAGGTATACCCAAATCCCATCCACCAAGCTGTTGAGAAAGATGTTAAAAGGTGTTGCTCCCACTGTTAATCCTCAGGGAAGCCACACACAACCAGCCCTCCGGTTACATCAAGTCACGGACCCCTGCAACCACTTTTCCACCCATCTCGTAGTGCACCACTCCCCAGGATGGCTACAAGGATATGGAAAACCTTGCTAAATCTAAGTAAATGACATCCACTGCGCGCTCATCATCTGCAGAGCCAGCCATCCCCCTCCCAGTGGCAACCATGACTACTGTGGCAAGAGGAGAGGTGTTTGCAACGAGCTCCTCTGCACAAATGCAAATCAAATATGCTCCGTGCTTTACTTGCAGTTAGCAGTGCTGGCAGAGCATTACTGTTTTGCTTTTGCTGGCACGGCTTAGAAAGCTGCAACCTGAGGGGAGAAAGATTTGTCGAAGAAATGATAAAACAAAGCTAAGCAAAGTAATTTCATAGTCCACTTTAAGAGCCCCCTATGTGTGCTTCCTTGACCTACTAAAAGCCTGCTGCAATAAAAAGCTAACCATACAAATGTACAAGTCCCTCCCGTGAAAGCCATTACCTTCTAAAACAGTACATAAAAAGTGAAAAATAAAGATCAGCATTTCCGGGGGGGGGAAGAAAAAAAAAAAAAAAAAAAAAAAGCCATGAACTTGCAAGAATTAAAAGTCCTTAATTTAAATGCCATGAACTTGCAGGAATTAAAAGTCCTTAATTTCACTTTCTATCTCACAACACATGGTCCAACCAGACTTAATGTCCCTTCAATCCAGAGGGAAAGGCTTTTTGGCTTCCGCATTTTCTGTCAGCCTTTGCTGCTCTGGCACCACAGTATCTTCTGCAGTTTGTGGCTGGCTTTAATTCAGACAAATACAAAGTACGCCTTACTACAGCATTTTAAGGGGGAGAAAGTCATGCATAAAACTGCCACTGTTTTGGTGGACTGCTGGTCCTGAAAAAAACCCACAATACTGAAAGTTACTAATGCCCTTTACACTCTGGTGCAAAAGATCTCACCCAGAGCACTGAGATTTTCAACAACTGGGAAAGAAGATGAAAAGTGGTGCTCCTTAATGCAGAGGAGTCATAGAATCATTAAGTTGCACCAAGGGAGGTTTAGATTGGACAGTAGGAAAGATTTCTTCACCGAAAGGGTTGTCAAGCATTGAGACAGGCTGCCTGGGGAAGTGGTAGAGTCACCGTCCCTGGAGGGATTTAAGAGACATGTAGATGTGGCACTTCAGGACACAGTTCAGTGGTGGACTTGGCAGTCCGAGGTTTATGGTTGGACTCAATGATCTTAAAGGTCTTTTACAACCTAAATGATTTTATGATTCAACATGGCAAAAGGGCTGCTTGTGGCCCTGAGAGCTGAAGTCTTGAAGTGGCACAAGTTTGGAATAGCAACTGGTTTTCCTTCTTTCTCTGCAACTGCAGTGTCTCATGCTCTTGAAACCTTTGGTGCGTCGAGCTTCAGGCAGTATCTGCCTGCCAAAGGATGCCTGTGATCTGAAGTAGCCACAGCATCCCAGGCTGAGCCTTTGGCTCCTTCCTGATGCAAGGACACAAAAAGAAAAGACCAGGTAAACTCGATAGCATCACAAGCAGCATTTGTGGTAGTGTGTGTCATGAAGGAGAGGGAGCCAGATTCCACAACTTGCATCTACCACTCTTCTTTTTTGTTGGGATCCTTTGTCCATAGCTAACAAAAGGACACCAGTCTCAGCTGGTCTGAGCTCAGCTCCAACACAGGCAATGTTTCCTGTTTCTACCAATCCAAGTTGAGCTATAAGACTTTGAAAGCCCAACGAGACCGTTCTCCCATCTGAACAGGATAAACAATCTTCTGAGTCAGGAAATGCCATGCTCCATTTCTCCATATAAAGGCTTCCAGGTGAAGACGGGTGATTTTGCAGGATCTTGAGAACCACCATGGGAAGAGCACAAGATGAAATACTAGAAAACTGGGTAAGAACAAGTGGTATGTTAAGAGGACACCAGAGACCAAGTGAAAATCCTCACTTGGGATTCTCCTAGCCTGAGGAGCCGTGTTAAGGAAGGATCACCATAATGAGACCTGGAATAGCTGAATTACCGTCAAGATGATGAGTTATTTGGAATAAACCACCACAGAGCAACATAATCAGTATCAGTCTCTTCATAGCCAGTGACAACGCAGTCCCTGTACCACTCTGGCAACCTACAAGTCTTTAGACATGGAGAGAACAGAATACAGAAAGAAGAAAAATGGTAGTCACTTGGGGCAACAAATCCTAGGTAACACTGAATATGTGCAGCAAGGCCATGAGAAATTTGACACAATGCAGTCCTGCACTGGGTAGTGGAAAGAAAGTATTAATGACACCAAAATTTTGACCGCAAGCCCAGAACAGCATGAACAAAGAGCAACACGCACACAGAAAGTGTCCCTGAATGTCGGTGATTCGTAAGCGTCACCATCTGCCTACCTGTTCATCGGTCTCAGAAGTGCTTCTGTTGGGCATCCACCACACTCGATCACCCAACCATGCACAAACATCTCATACAGCTGCATGTCAGCATCTACCCATTGCCTTCCTTGGCATCTTCAGATCATTAACACCGCTGGACTGACAGCTCCCTGGATGTCAAATTGTGTTTATATGTCATCAAATTGCTTTCATTTTATCATCAATACAATTATTGCCATGTGTCCCGCTGCACGTTTTTATTTCTTTCCCAAAAGAAAACAAGAAGCAAAAGGTCGCAGCACATTACGGTCATGAACCTGCTTACACAGTTGGTGACCCTGAGAGAAAGAAATAGCTGGTCTCGTGAATATAAATCATTGCCCTTGCCATGATCACGACCATTGCCATGTCGTGATGTGCACAAATTAGCTCTAGAAAGTGTCTGTAGTACAAATTTTAACACTGGGGGGGGGAACATCCCTAAAAATCTCTCTACTCAGCTACAATAAGGAAGAAGACAGAGAGGAAAAACTTAGTATGAGTAATAGGAGAGATGTTTAGTGCTGCAGATAACGCATCAAAATTTATCCTCCAACCTTTTACACAACCCAAAAATGAGTAATTATGTGCCAGGAGATATCATCTACTCTACAAATCAAGTCACTGAAACTACAGACTAAAAATGGTTTTTAAAAAAGTCAATTTATTAGAGATTACTGTGCAGACAGACATATGAGCGCTCTTGTGTACTTGCTGCATTAACAACCTCTCAAAAGCCACAGGAAAAGAAAAATCAATACTGTATATTTTTTTCTCACATCAATTTATCTACTGCTGAAAAAAATAACTAGCTTCTGCGTGTGTTATACGTACCATACTCAAGGTTTCCTTCAAGCAGGGAAAATAAAACAAGCTTTTGCTGGTTTTAAAGAACTAAACCCTGCCTTGCTGAACTCAGGTTTTGCTTTTGGTAAAACCTGAAATAAAACTGTAAAAAAATCAGAGCAGTCTGAGGCAAGTTGGCACTGGTACACAGAGCCTTTTGTTGCTGATCCTGTGGTACTGGCACAAACCTGGAGCCCATTCACAGTGACCTGTCCACTAAAGTTTTCATGATTCTGGATTTCAGACGTTTCCCAGGACGGGCTCTATCACTAGAGATCGTACGAGCTGGCATGACAGTTGCTAAATAAAGTATATCATGCAGAGCAGCCTCTCCAAAGCACTCACAGATTCCCCACCCAGGAACAAAACAAAAAAACCAAACAAAAAAACCCGACCAAAAGTACGTTTTTTTTCCTCTCCGACTATAAAACACAGAATTTCACTGTATAAAGTCTTTCACCCTGGTACGTTCACAGGAATCAAACTAAATCCCACGATGGTGTTCCCTGTCGAGCAGACTAATCTTGCTTCCTTCATTTTCTTTTTCCAGGTCATCAGTTTACTTCTCTCCACCGGGAGCTCCCTGTAGACTGCGGGAGGGCATCTTAAAGAACTTCGCAGTCGTAGCATTCTACCACACCACGAGTGGTAAAAGACTTACAAAAGTCTTAGGAGCCCTTAAAACATTTCTGCACATCTGCCAGATCCCAAACAGGGGCAAAGTCCTCTCCAAAACTAGTGCCACAGCTCTTATTCTCCAGGCCGGTTATGATTTCCAGACATAGCCTTGCTGCTTTCCCACAGCCCGTAGAACCAGGAATGCATGCCCACAAAGCCTGCCTGGGGGTGGAAGCAGGAGAACATGGTCTTCACCAGCCCCAGATTAGCAGGAGAAGTTGGACGGCGTGGAATGAAGCAGCAGAGAAAACAAGAGGACTCAAGTTGGGAAGCTCTACCAGACTCCGCTAACTTCTTTGCTCAACCACCGTGGTTGACATTGAGGTGCTGCCTGATACTCCTCTCCCGGTAACGCTTGCTCGCTCGCTTGGACCATACTCAACTTGCACAGCCAGCGGGACTAATCCGGCCCAAAGCCAGGCTCGTTAAGTCAAAGCGGCTTTGTGCGACGGGAGGAACGACTCGCGCCACACACAGGTTTCCCCCATCGCCGCCTCGCTGGGCTTCACTTTCACGATTGCTTTAAGCTGATCTAAGCTCCAAATAGCATGGCCAAAAACGTCTCCTGAGTAGCAGTGATCCACAAACGGTCACGCTAGCGCAAGGAGAGGTGGGAACAGAGCAGGAGAAGACATTTCTTTCTGGTGGGAGCCCACCTAGTGACACAGGACAGGCCGCTCTTTGAGGCAGGGAACTACTGCAACCTGGTTTTCCTGTGATTTTTATTCTCTACCCTGTTAGGCGTATCACAGCTCACCCACCAGCGAGGCACCCCGTTCTCCTCCACCTCTCTCGCTCCCCTGCTTTGCAAGACCCCCTCTCCCTACCGTGCCCCACTGCCGGTGCCTGCAGTCAGGCGGTCAAAAAGACATCACTGCTGAGCTCGAAAGTCTGCCCTTCCCCAAATACGACCAGCCATCAGACGTCAAAACCTGGAGCAAAACTTATTTTTTTAATCAAAATTTGGTTGAAGTTGGCCCGTGCACTCAAAATCTCTGAGGAAGCAGCAGAATAACAGATGTCACTGCTGCAGAAGCCGCATTTCTTTAGGAAGCCAGGCTAAAAACGGAACCAGCGATCACCACCATCATCTATGTTTAGACCCAATATTCTAAACAATTCCTTCCTTTGCAGTTCCTCCCCCCCCCGAAACTATCTTTGGCAGAAAAATTAAAACAGCTGCCACCGAGAGTAGGAATTGAGTTAAAAGACGAAGAAACGCAGCGCTGGTGGCAAAGGAGACACAGCAGCTGGATGCCTTCCAGGTCACTGCAGCCCGTCAGTCTCCCGAAAAGGACAACCCAACAGATCTTAGCAGCACGCAGTTTGCTTTTCCCCCCCATGTATGCCAAAATGATAACCTATATAGGTAATCATTTCACGCTATAAGCCATGCAATTCATTTTTAAAAAGGTTTGCCAATCAGATTATGATGTTCAAGCTATAGGAAAAAAAACCCAAAACATACAACATATCGAAAGACTTCTCATGGGGAAAGCATTCCACTTGAAATTTTACTTGTCTTCCTGTGCCAAACTGGCAGGAAACAGTATAATTACAGTGCTTTTGCAAACAAAATTAATTTATTGCAAGTCTGTACATGGTCACCCTTACATACATGTATTTACAGAGAACAGAGAGAAAGGATGCCATGGTTTTATTCCACCCCACAGTTAAACCACTCTCCCAAAAAAGGAGTATTTTTAAATAAAATCACCGTGTGCTGCCACGGACCGTAGTCCCCTCTTCCAGTCTGAAAGACAGACAAAATTCACAACACAGAGCCACGGAGAGCAGGGACAACCTCCCTCAGCTCTGTGCTCCCACGCGGGGACCGGGATGCAGGCCGCCCGGGACTGGCATCAAGACGCGACACGCAGATACAGAGACCGAGGAAGGGCTGTTAGGTATGCTGTTACAGCACAAAACATTGTTTTCTCACGTGTCTGACCAGGAGACCCGAGCTCAAGGTATATCCTTTTTATATTTTAGGTATATCCTAAAATAAATAAAATCCATTTTAGGTATATCCTAAAATATAACCAAATACATCTATCATAAAAAATCAATTATCTAAAAAAGCCATGTTGTTGTATACTAAAGTTTTATTTCCCTTCATATACCGGCATATCAGTTTCATTAAGATATGCAACCAGCTTCCAAGAATCCTCTGTTGCTTTCAGAAATGTTCATTCTGCGTATCCTAATTTTCAGCTGTTGTCCCTGTCACATTCAATACATCTCATGTTCATAAATTATAGACCTGCTTGATTTTCCTAACATTACCCAAGAGTCTACAGTAATGCAGGAACCCCGCAGAGGCTGGAGAGGTCCAAATACAGGGTGCTGAGACATTTTTTTAAGATGCTAAGGATACACGTTGGGACTTTTTTAAGAGGCTAACAGACTGAGGCACCGAATTCCCTCTCCGGACTGAGCTGCCCACCTTCCTTTCCCTTATTCTCCCTCCACAATTCAACCCCTAGCAGTTTACAGCTGAGGTGCTGAAGAGATGAAGGCGACCCAGGCGCGTGGTCCCCGGACCTGCGGGTGTGGGATCACAGCTCACGGCCTACTCTCCAACGTTGTGCCGACCAAGTTTACTCCATCAAACCATCCAGGTTCCCTATTTCCCAGTGACGTGAGACACGTCCCCAGTTGCTCGATAGTCACAATCCAGATTTTTTTTGGGGGGGAAAAAAGACAAGTTCTGTCATTTCACCAGCACCTCTGCACGACTGTAACACCCTCATCGTCAAAGAAATTACTGGCTCAGTGACTTTTTTAGCTGGCAGATAAGCAGATACGCTTCTCGTAAGCAAATTCCTTTCAAACTCTCATATTAATTTTAGTATTATTTCGGCCACGGTAATGCTACCGATACAACTGTAATTTAAAGCAACAAATGTCAAAACCGTTCCCCTTCTTTCCCCACGCATGCGAGAAGCTCGTTAGCTGCCCAGCCATTAAAACACGCGCATTGAGTCAAAATTTGCTCGCGCCAAAGCCATGCAGCGCAAGCTTCAGAGCCGCTGCGCTGACGAGCTTCTATCCCATTATTCATGTTCCTTTACCATTGCTAAGAGGCTTTGTTTGTATTGTTTTGGGGGGTTTTAAGTCATCTTATATATACTTCCCTGGTAGCCTTCTTAGGGGGGAAAAAACCCGATCTTTAAGAGGATTTTAAATTATTTTAATCTGAAGAGCACTATAAACATTTCCCACTATACAGGAAGAACAATCTGTTGTTGTTCCTACATTAATCCTGGCAAGCACTCGAAGGCCAGAAACACAATGGGGTGAAATTGTTAGAGATAGCCTCGGGGTTATTCCAATACTTGAACAACTAGAATAACGGGGTGGAATTAAAAACGTAGGCCAAAGTGTAGGAAACATGCCTCACGATAAGATCACAGTGCTCAAAAAGAGGAACATAAAACTGCTGAAGAGGAGACAGTCGTAGAAATTAAAAATGAGCCTTGTAGAAGCATAAGAAGTATTTGCTAGCCCAGATAGAACACCATCCATCCTTTTCCACTCCACAAAAAAAAAAAAAAAAAAAAAATCATCATTAGCAGGCAAATTATCTTTCTTCCACTTGGACAAGTAAAATTTCACAAGGTTACTGTAGAGAACAACCCAGAACTGGCAAGATGGAAGAGGGGCGAGATAATCTAATAGGCCTTTTCTATCTAACTTTTATGATTCTTATGAAAAATGACCTGAATAAGCGAAGTTATTTGCCCTTGTCCTCTTTGTTCATATTGAATTTAGTCATAGGGGAAATCCTGCCAAGGATAGTATGTTTTACTCAATTTACTATCCTTTGCGATTGCTCTATAAAATATTAGATACATGATAGAAAAGGTTATGGGGTTTTGGGGTGAGGCTTTTTTGCAATGGAAAAAGAAGGAACACCTCAAGTACTTGCTAGCAGAAAGAATTAAGACAACAGGAACCGATTAAATTTTCTGCAGAGAATGTTTATCTATTAGTCCATGTTCAGAGGATTATATTAAACCCAAATGCGGTGTAATTTAAAAAAAAAAAATAGTAATTGAGTATTGAACAAACAGTTTCTGAAAACATTTCAGTTCCAAGTGGGTCACAAATAACACTGGAGTCAGAAGCTCCATCTATCTGGTGCACAGACTTTGTAATTGCAAGGAGCTGAGGCTTTTCTTTGAAGGTACGGTATTTTATTAGCCTGCTACTTTTGGACTCTGGCTGTTAATCGTACAGTTAGACTGCTCCTGTTATTACAGCAAAATGCAAGCAATAAGAACCGACTCTTTCAGGGTTTGCATTTCTTGTAGCTGACTGATAGCGCACCTATCCTTACATCGTGCTCCAAGTCTCCTTTCCAGACTTCTTCCACGAAATACATCACCAGCCCCAACATCTGTGCAGACAAAACTTGGGTCACGCACAGCGCAGACGGTAGACCATGAATAGCAGGGAGAGAATTAGGGTAAAACCCAGGTGCAGCCGGTCACAAGCACCACCGACCAATTCTTGTGGACTCCAACACACTCAAGTTGTTTTTCTAAAGCTATAAAGCTTAATTATAAAGCGTAATTCTGCAGGATCTGTTAAGTCTTGGGAACGCATTCCCTGCACACCCCGCTACACGTGCAAGCGCTGCCGTAAGATTCCGGTACGAGGTTGTGACATTTCTCTCTTACCCCCTCAATCCCTACCCCACAACAAGAGACTGGGAACTGGCAGCTGCACGCTATTGTAACAAGCGGCGTCAAAAATGCCAAGCAAATCAGTACCACATGTCTGTGAAGCAGACCCTTTTCCTGGGCTGACCTCCGAGGCTGAACCCTTCCCCGACAAAAGGACTGCAAAAAAGAAAAACATCCCGACTGCCGCTACGTAATCGCGCGGGCAAGACGCTGCATCCCTTTTGGCATAAAGAATGTACAGCGTGGGATAGGGATAAGATCGGATCCAACGGCGGTCAGCACAGCTCAGCTGCTTAAATACTCCCATTTCGCAGAAGTTTCCTTAAAAGCTGAACGGACTCCCACGGAGCAGGTCTCCGTTCCCTCGCAGACAGGCGCTTTATTTTATTTATTTTTTTTTTAATGGGGGATTTGCTAAGTCACTGCTGCTCTAGTATCCCCCCTGGATTTGTTAAGGCTGTTCTTGGAATGAATACTGGGAGACAAAGTCAGAGCAGAAGCCCCGACTCACCTACAGGTTTCTGGAGGTTGGATTGTTGTTGTCGGTGAAAAGATGGATATGCTCCTCTCCAGCTGTGTCAGACATTAGCATCGAAAAGCCTAGAAATTATACATGTTATTCCTTAACCTCTTTCACAGCAAGTTCCTCCTGACCCTTTACTTTGGACAAGATTATACACACTTAACAAAAACCAATTGTCTGAGACACAGTCCAATTACAAGCCTAATTATACTTTTCTAACTGTTGCCTGACTGACTCGGTCTGAAATCAAACCATGCTTTTTTCCTTTATTCCATATTAAATTGGGCTGAAAGGCTTTCTGGACTTCTATAAAGTTCAGAAGTAGATAACATGCAAGCATCTGAAGACTCGGTAGCTAAAAGGCCGAGCCAAGACAGAAGAGCTTTCCAAGCGTACATCTGAAGGACCTGTCAAGATTTAATGAATCTTAGACTCGGTTACCCTCCCTAGGAGGACACAGGAGGGAGAAGGGTGAAATCACATACCTTTCTCCCCTCTCCTCTTCATCCTCCTCCATCTGTGCTTCCTCTCTCAGCGCATGAAATTTGGCTTGGTGGAAAGCACCAGAAGATGTCTGCCTTCTCCCTGGGAAGAGGGGCCCCACACGGTTCCTCGCTCATCTCTGAACCGTTCGCATTTCCACCCCTTCTTTCCCAAGCCTTCTGTAGTTGCAGACCTTATCCCGCTTCCCACCCACTATTTCTCTAGCGCCAGGCTCTGCCCTGTCACTCCACCCTGGTCAGTGCAAGCCAGAGCTCCTTTCCTGCAGTTCTCCTGCCTGAAAGACAGCTCCTGCGAAGTCTCCACTTGCTTCAAACCTGCCATAGGACCCTTTTCTCTGCTTTTCTGAACATTTATTAGGGATAACGATAGGCTCACCATTGCTTTGTGTCTTTACGTGAATATTAAGTCTTTCCAAACTGCTCCATTCCAAGCTTTAGCAGAGTTTTTCAGCCTGTTTCCACAGTTACAACATGATTATGTCAGTCGCTCCTGATCTTGGATCCTGTAATCCAAGTCACCTATTTTACATTTCTGGGGGTTTCTTTTTTTGGATCCTCTGAACATATCTATAAAAAACTTGCAGCTATATATAAAGGCAATCATTACAATCAAAGATAATGTGTGAAAATGGCTTTAAAATGATCTGGACCACTGTGCTCAAAGGACAGTAATCAATGGCTCAACATCTAGTTGACAGCCAGGGGCTGATACTTGGGCTAGCGCTGTCCAAAAACTTCATCAATTACTTGAATAACGCCCCCTTTCCTTCAGCGGATTTGCAGTCGTGACCAGCAGAGCTTAAACCGAAGGAGACCCTGAGAAATCTGAGGACTGGGCCAACAGAAATCTCAACGTTCAACAAGGAGAAGCATGAAGCCGCATGACCTCCAGCAGAACAACCATTCCATCAGGACAGGATGGGAACACAGCAGCTCAGTAGCAACCCTGCCGAGGACGTGGTGTTTCAGCAGATATCAAGACAAACAGGTGCCAGCCACATGCACTCAACTCCAATAAAGCAAAGCCCACACTGAGCTCCGTTAGGAAGAATGAGACCAGCGGGTCAAGAGAAGTCATTACTGGCCCTGACTTGGCAATGGCGAGGCAGCACCAGGCAGGTGGGTGACATCCTTGTCCGAGAACAACGTTAAACAAACCAACAAAAACCCAGCAGAGAGCTACCAAGATGATTGGGGCGTACGGCACAGGACTTAGGAAAAGAAGTTGAGGAAGCCGGGCTTGCTTCACCTGGCCAAGAGGAGGCTAGGGACAATCTAACCGCAGCCTGCAGCTGCCTAGAAGAGAGCTGCAAAGACAGAGCAACAGCGTCGTGGGGTGACCTCTGCAGCAGCCTCCTCTCAGGCACCCCAGAGCATCGTGCCCGATACGCTCAGGATCAGTCCGAGTACCAGATTAAGTTCAGGAAGGAAGGAATCCCCTTCCCACCTTCTCTGCAACACGAACTGTGCCCAAGCGAACCTTCAGCAATGCTCTGTCAAAGCAAACTCAGCAATTAGTACTCTCCTCTCTCCCATCGTTTACTTGTGACGGAGTTTAGCCCATAGGGGCTGAAAGTGTGTATTTAGTTTACTACTCAGAATGTGCATCATCTAATTTACTCATAATTAGCACAAATGACCTAATACTCTTTTCTAACCTTAATTTCCACAAAACCCATCAAATTAATACTTCTTCTGGACGCGTACACGGACTACAAAGGCTGGAGTCATTACAATTCCTATCCGGTTCCGTGCTGGTGTAAATGAGAGAATCGGACCCCTAAATTCCCGAAGAACTTGTAAGCAGCGTTGCATTAATGCACCTCCTGGAACAACCACGTCTCTGCGAAGAAGAATGTCAACCGCTTGTACGGCAGCCTTTGAAGCGCCTGTCCGCAGAGGAAACAAGCCATCAGCCTAGACAAATTCACCAGCTGGGTTTTGATGGTTAGATGGATCACACGACAAACAGATCCGTACGCCGCATTTCAAACAGATGCTGAAATTGCTTTCCGCTCTACGGCTTATACTCCTAGGAATCGCTGGTGTCAATAAAGCGGAACGGCACCCGACTATTTCGCCTTCTGTGGTTGCTGTTACATTGCTGCTGCGTAAGAAAAACACTCACCTTCCGACAAAGCGCGGGGCTTTGATGCAGCCTTGTGTTCTTGAGTCAGTCCTGCCGCTGCCCTGCCCAGCTCCCCGCTCACACGTCCCGTTCTAAAAACCTTAAAGTGGGTACATACGTTATTTGGGGATGCAAAATATTTACTGCAAAATCCAAGTGCAAAGAGAGAGCACTTAGACATCTGAGGAGAAAAAGAAAAAAAGAAGTGTCTTTCATTTGAGTGAGCTTGATGTTTATCTTCTACACCAAACAAGCTGAGGCAGGTTTGCGCTTTTATGTACCCTTTCGTTTTCTGACACAGTCCAAAAGCATTGAAGATATCATCTACCTAACGATGAGGGCGAAAAGGCTTATTCCACAGGACCTGAGGATCCCAAACGGTTGGATTATCTGCGCCAGGTCCTGGTTCTGCTTACCTACAGGATCTTCTTCCACAAGCCCCAGGACAGCACTCCTCACCGGTCGCTACCGCCTCCCACCTGCATGCGTTGTGCAAAATTACGGTGGATGAAGGAGCGAGCACAGGGATGCCAAGAGGGGCTGAACCACTGACTGCTCGGAGGATGGAGCCCAGATCTTTCCTTGCCAGCAGGGACGAGGCAGGGCAGAAAAGGGACAGGACCACAGAAACACTTTGAAAATCTAGTCTACAGTGACCAGAAACCACCCTGGCAATTCATACCGGTTGTTAACATCGCAGCCTGTTTTGAGGGAGGTCTGTTGTTTTTCCTCAGGAATTCAGCACACAGAAAGTAGCTCTATTAACGTAAGCACTTGGGCATCCCACACGGTATTAAACTGAATTCCAGCTTCCAAGGGAAATTTGACATTAGTTACTAGCACACATCATCACTGAAATGTATCCGTTTCCTACACAATAAAAAATTAAACCGAGTCTCAAATTACTAATTAGATGTCATTGTCTTAAATAAGCGTGCGCAGAAGCAGTGGTCAAAATAAAAAGAGTTCTAATTTTAAAATGGAAAGGCAACAATTTATGACTAATACTTGACGGGTTGTACCGAGCAGGGAGTACAAACTTGTTTTAGGAAAACAGAAGCACGAAGGAAAAAAAAAAAGCCAGTTTACAAATCAAATGTTTTAAATCATCGATCTGGGATCCTTGACTTAAATACGCTTAAAACCAGCAATAACATCAACTTGATTCAAATTAATCTATCGTATTAGCAAGTAGGTACAATGCCAGCTTAACAGGTAATACTTTTCATCCCAGCTTTCCCAGGCAACGCTGTTATGGTTTCATGGCACCTGTGTGACGCCTTCGCCCGCACCGGGAAAGCTCTGGGGTGCAGCGGGTGGAATGGAGCCGTGCATCCGCGGTCTCAGGCAGACAGCTCTGCGTTAATTCTCCTCACATTTTCGCGGCTACAACAAATGTAATTTTTTTTTTTTCTGTAAACACGAACCAAGAAGATTCAATACAAACGGAAGATTCAGCGGCATTCGCCCAAGGAAATGCCTGCGTATCACCAGCCACCTGTTTCATTGAGCCGCCAGTATTGCATTTACGCCCAAAAACGATACAATCCACAAGGCATAAAATAAACGCACGAGTACAGCAAAGCGAGCCTAAAAGTTCTAGGAACCTTGGTCTTATTTTCTAACGCTTGTTCGTGTTAAAGTCAGCACCTCAACGTGATGGAAATGGCACGTTGTCCTGCCCGGTACCTCCTCAACCAGGAGAGATGCTGTGGTCCTCCCGGAGCCCCAGCGCGCGTTGCGCTCTCGCACGAGCACTTTGGATGTCACGACAGGCACGATCCTTGTTTCCCGTGTCCTGCAGCCGCCTCACGTGTGCAGACTGATTTTTAGCAAAAAAAAAAAAAACAAAAAAACAAAAACCCCACCCCATCATTTTCTTGAATTAACAGGAAAACTAATCTCTCTCCAGAAACAAGTGAAGGTGCACCTGAATCTGAAGGAAAGATGAAGAGGACGGCAAAATAGCAAGCTCTGATATACACAACATAAAAGTGGGTGAAGGAAGACAGGCGAAAAATAATCACATCCTTTCCCAGCAGACCAGCTCCAAGATCCCCTTTGCCAAATAAATAGGAAATTTTAAGAGAAATTCAATATTTAAAATGCAGTATGGCTACTGCCGCCCTTTCTCATACAAAATACAATAATCCTAAAAATAGAAGCAGTCGAGCTTCCCTGACAAGGTTATTACTTAAGTATGTGCACAATCATTTCTCATCTTTGATGTATTTCCCTAGGAGGAGGAATAACTTCTAATCTGCCTGCAAGAGCAGCGTCAGTCACGACCACAGCCCGGAGAGGGGATGCAGAGGGAGGTCTGCGGCTGCAGCAAACCTTAAGGAATTTTGTAAATCCTGCCTGTGCTCCAGTACTGGAAACGGGCCACGTGGGATGGAAGAGAGGAGATATTCCAGTCAGACTTCTTGCTTTTGTCCCCCACAATTACATCTTCTCGTGTCTTAGGCTTACGGCCTCACCCTCGTTCACAAACTTCAAATATCAAATATTTCAAATATCAACCCTTGGCAAACCCAAGGACAGCAGAGACACCTGCCTAAGGATCCTACCGCAGCAATCATTCCCTTCTAAGAACATACCGAAATACAGCCAGAGGTGGGTTTAAAGCAACACAGACGAATTTTCGGGGCGGATAGCACTTTCCTATTTTCTAGCACTTCCCCATTTATCCCGACTAGAAATAAGCACGGCAGTAACAACACTGTTTTAGCAACTTCTTTAAAATTCTTCCTATTTCAACATCAGACAACTGATTAAGCAAGTCAAACGGAAGATATATATATGGCCTGAATGTGTCAGACACGGAGTACTCTCATAATCCAAATTATTCTATAAGGAAAACAATGCAAGGGAGGCACAAAATATTTCAAATAGGATGGTAAGTGCTAAAAATCCAACTCTACCACCCTTCCTCACCAAGAATGCAGTCACATGCACAGTGTCTATATGTAGAAATACAACAGGAAAAATTAAACAGGGTGTAACAACAACAAACAGAATGAAAAAAAAAGAATCTATTCAGATCCTCCCACTATCGAATTCCTTTGACGGTGATTGCTGGAATTAACATAAATCCAAAGCAGAAAGATCAAGAAGATAAAAGATGTAGGTTTACTGCCACGTCTTTACCTTTGCTTGTACTTACTACCTACAGCACTCGAGGACTTCAGCGCACTATAAAAATCAGTTCTTTTTTCAGTTCTCCCCATCACTTTTCAGTGGCACCAATGCCAAACCCCAGAGCTACAAGGACTTTTCTTCTACATCATTGATCCCTGCAAAGGGTTTATCCAAGAAAACTAAAAACAGCCTTGCAAGAGAAATATGATTCATTCCGTTTCAGGGATATGAAAAACAACCATCCAGACAAGCTATAGGTCTTGCTCGAAGTCATACAAGAAGTCAGCTCCTGTGTCACGCATAGCCCATGTCTAGGTCCCTGCTTTTGCCTTTCCCTTGTCTCGAGAGAGACTCTCTTCATCCTAAATCTAAAAAATACCTTTAGCAGACTGCAAAAGAGTTCATTTCCCAGAGAGAAAAACATAATTTTGCCTCCGACAACAATTTTTTATATTCAAGTACCCTACCGATCAAGAGAATTTTCCACAATGAAAAGGCTTGAAAGCCTTTCAGCTGCTTCTTGCTAAGTTTTAACTGGTATTATTCAGGACTAACTGCCCAAGCAGAGCTTGTAAACAATTGCAAAGTAACAAATAAGCATAGGGGCTAGCCCAAAAGTTTCTGCAAGGTTTTCAGGTAGACCTGTTGTTCAAGGAGAGAGGAGAAAACGGGTGGGGGGAAAAGGAAGAATCTAGTTACTCTGGCCGAATGAGCACTGAAAATGTGAAGTTTTGGGTTTTTTTGTAATCCCATAGGTAGCTCTACTGTCTAGTGCAGAATAAAACTGGTTGACTCCACAGAAGATATTCAGCGCTCTGCAGGCCATAGCAGTTACATCCATAATTCAGATCATTTCAACATCTACCAGCTGCTTCAGGAAGATGAGCAGAAAGAGACATGACATGGGGAAGAATTTTCTTCTTCTTTTAGTCTTGGCTCCACCCTCCCAAAAAAAAAAAAAAATAATCCCAAAAGTGTAAGAAAAACTTCATAGAATCACAGAATCATTAAGGTTGGAAAAGCCCTCTAAGCTCTTCGACTCCAACCGTCAACCCAACACCACTGTGCCTACTAAACCATGGCCCCAAGTGCCACATCCACACGTTGTTTGAACCCCTCCAGGGATGGGGACTCCACCACCTCCCTGGGCAGCCTGTGCCAATGCCTGATAACCCTTTCAGTGAAGAAATTTTTCCTAATATCCAATCTAAACCTCCCCTGGCACAACTTGAGGCTGTTTCCCCTCATCCTATCGCCTATTACTTGGGAGAAGAGACCAACACCCCCTCACTGCACCCTCCTGTCAGGGGTTGCAGAGAGCAATCAGGTCTCCCCTCAGCCTCCTCTTCTCCAGGCTGAACAGCCCCAGCTCCCTCAGCCGCTCCTCACAGGACTTGTTCTCCAGGCCCTTCCCCAGCTTCATTGCCCTTCTCTGGACACGCTCCAGCACCTCAACGTCCTTCTTGTCATGAGGGGCCCAAACTGAACACAGCATTCGAGGTGCGGCCTCACCAGTGCCCAGTACAGGGGCACCATCGCTGCCCTGCTCCTGCTGGCCACACTATTCCTGATCCAAGCCAGGATGCCGTTGGCCTTCTTGGCCACCTGGGCACATTGCCGGCTCGTGTTCAGCTGCTTGTCCAACCAGCACCCCCCCTTTTTCCAGCAAAAGAGAATAAAAACGGACTGGGTGACAAGAACTGTGCAGCCAAAGCAGCCGAAAGGCAGAAGTGTTAAGCGGGTCTTTTGACTAAAGCATCATTCCCCGCATGGGCAGCCGTCTTCTGTGCAAGACCCTGGCTGGCAACTGTCCGCCCATGCACGCATGCACACTCATCAGAACCAAGTCTTGCACATAAATCTTAAAGATAATATTTTACTTTCACAGTTATCTGTTTGGAACTGCAGGGAAACGTATACCCCTTTCGAAACTTAAAACAACAGTGAAAAGTGTCGAGATGTTTCAAAACGCTATGTTGCCAAACTTGGAAAAGTTCTTAAATAAGACTGATAAATGGGGAAAGTTGACTACAGGAAAGAAAAGTGCTTAATTAACACTATACCGAATCAAGTAGCTTACATTTCCTAACTGAGCAATTACTATCACTATTAGTAGATAACTAGCTGGGGGTCATGTCATGGAACACTCCAGCACGTGAAGTATCATGCATTTAGTTCGTATGCAATTAAGACCATTTCATTGTCTCATCAGGTTCCCTGTGACACCCAATTAAGTAATAACACACGGAAAGTGCTCTTAATTAATGAGGAAAATCCTCTGCAAGCTAGACACAGGTGTGTGTATATCTCAAGTAGAGCCTGAAATAGTTGAATAGATCATTTAATCTTTATTAAAAAACCCCACTCAAATTTGTATCTAATTAACTCAATAGCAGGAATCTTTTTGATTTCTTCCAAGGGGGCTACATTTCCTTGCAATATTCAACAATCAAGTGATTTACAAAAGATTAAAATTAAAACTGACACTGGGAGTGAAAGAGTGGTTGCAAGCGATCACAATTTGCACATCGTTATTTCTAGTTTTTCACAAATTGGTTTAAATGATTTTTCTTCTTGTAATGTTTGTTTTGGTGTTTGTTTTTTTTTCAAAAACAGCCTACTCTATTGGTACTGAATGAGTTCAGTAGTTATTTCTAAGCAGGTGCTTTCCAGTGTATTTTAAAACGTGATCTCAACCAACTAAAATAACATCAACAACAGGAGACCATATTACAGATCCATTGTCTCTGACCCATATAGTTACAGGACGGCTAACGTGTGATGGACAGCAAGAAGTCAGATGAAGTGACGTTGGCCCATCTTTCATATCCAAGCTTATCCAGAGACAGAAGAGAGACTGGTACCTGGTCAGGGGCTTACACCCAGTTTCTTTCAACAGCCATGCATTTTTCTTGCTGCTTTGATCAGAGATGCATTGCTATTCTCACACTACAAAAGAATATTTCCAAACCACAAAACATAAGCAGTAGTAATGCTCACCTCCTGGTATGCTATTTCCCACTATTTATTTCTGTTTTCCTTTGTGTGCCGTCTACTCAATACAAAGTTTTCTTCAAAACAGGGAAAAAGTTTTCATTTGCGAAACTTCTACCCAAATCCTATACCCCCTTTATAAATTGCAGGCGTGGATGTTACTTTTCTAAGAGGCAAAAAGATGTTTTTAATGTCTAATCTTTTATATATATGCATATATATATATACACACACACGTCTAAGGCCATCCTCAAGAGTTGGTGTGTGCGTGTATTTGCGCGTATACGAACAGTTAAGTTCAAAAACTGGTTAAGGACAGATTTATAGATACTACCTGAAACACTCGCATAAAACTGTTCTTCTTATACACAGCTATGCTATTTTGGTTGAGCTAAATGAAACCCCATCATAGCTGGCAATGTTAGATTAGTCAGGGCACCATCTTTAACGTTTTGTGATGCCCGTCAAGGACAATATCGTACAGAGGCTATAGGAAAAAAATGATGCTAGAGAAAGTCAGAATATCATCCTAGGTCTCTTTCTTACACACTTCAGTAAGCAGAATGGCAAAATTTAACTGCAAAGAATGACATTTCCATCAAGTACAGTAGTCTTGTACTCAAATTTCTCCAGCTAAATAAAGAGGACGTGTGCCTTTCGATGTATTAAATGCACAGGACCATTCTTGACAACTGTACGTAAAATTGCGTATCCGTAACGTGCAGCTGGTATGGACAATTTCAATTAAGGCTATCTTCCACTTTCTATTGCTTGGTTTCAGTGATACTGCAACCTGAATAAATTTTAATTGTGCAAGCAACAGTTTTCTACCTTTGGCGTCTGGCTTGTAATGTATTTTGCAGGACTTCAACCCTGAGAAACTGGAACTGGTTTGCTGCTTCTAAGACTAAGAAGGTCCAGACCTTACCTGAGTATTTTGTATTCAAAATGTGGTTACAAGAGTTGGCCAAAAGGTGAGGAGAAGTTCATAGACGTTAAAGACGTGTTTTTAACTATGCTCATAAAAATCAGCCCTAACTGGCCAAATTATAGAGCTCTGAAAACTGCAGTTTTACAGATTAATTTGCACAATTAAACACAGAATATTTCATCTTCCTACTCCTCCACTCAGGCCCCTGACGTACACCACCATGGGCACCCTACTCCATCTCCACAGGCTCAGCACACAGGGTCTTTGCAACTCCCCATCGTTACATTCTTGGGTACCCAGGATTAAGGCTTTTTCCAATTTCAGCACCCTCCAACATGAAATAAAATAAAATAGTAAGAAACATCAAATAGCATGAGTCCTTTCTAACAGTTACTTTGCACAAATAGTATGAACCTCACACTATTTGTTAGCGCCGTGTTTCCTATTTAAAAGTCTTAACGATAAGCATAGTTCCACATTATGCATTTTTACTTTTCGTATGTCTAGTTCATTAAAGCCTGGTATGAATATACACTTGTGATTGCAAAGCCACACAACAAAAAGAAATTCCAGAACTGACGGGACATGTTTTAAAACTGATATTCCACACTCACTTTTTGGTTTTGTGCTAGATCACCTATCTTAACCTGTTCAAGAAAGAAATTAGCCTTAAGAGTGTCTTGTCTGCAGGACTGTTGCCCTCTCAGATGAAGAACTTGGATGGCATATAGTACAGACGACAAGAAACTGCAGGAACACGTACAGTCTTGCCGTCGAGCATTAAGACAAACGCTGCCCCAAGGAACTGGCTTTCCCTAGCATCTGCCATAGAGATTCTTCATAATGCTCAACTCAAAACTCTTTCTAGCTGATTAATTAATCGTGTAATCTTCATTTTCAGGACACCTAAGGCCAAATCTGCAAGTTAGAGGCTGAGACCTGACAATCGCCTCTGCGGTCAACAGAGCTTTGCATCGAATATATGAAGTGCTGTGAAGATGCAAAGATTCTCTGAGAACACATGCCCTAGGCATCTCAAGAAACAAAGGTGACACTCGTGAACACGGAGGAGGAGAGGAAATGGCCTCAAGTTGCGCCAGGGGAGGTTGAGATTGGATATTAGGAAAAATGTCTTTCCAGAAAGAGCGGTGAGGCATTGGCACAGGCTGCCCAGGGAGGTGGTGGAGTCCCCATCCCTGGAGGGGTTCAAAAACGGTGTGGATGTGGCACTTGGGGCCATGGTTTAGTAGGCACGGTGGTGTTGGGTTGATGGTTGGACTAGATGATCTCAGAGGGCTTTTCCAACCTTAACAATTCTATGATTCTATGTATTTTTTTGACAAATACTCAACTACCCTCTTTGGACCTCAGTTCCTTCGCTGCCAAACGGGGACCCACCATTAATTTATCACACTCCTGCTTGTGTAGCAGCCTGATGCAGCGCTCGAATTTGGACCTACCGTATGAAGAGGGGATTTCTCACATATATTTCCAGCACCGGTGGCCCACTCCTTGCATGCAGTCGTGCTCAGAGACACAAGAAGAACCCATGTACGCTGCCCAATAATCTGCTTCCAAACAGATGGACAGCCTAGTTAATCTGGTGCAAGCACAGCCTCTATCAGCTTCCACCTGCAAGCCCAGCTCAGGGTAGCGCGCCAAGCACCGCAGATCTACTCTTCCAGCTCCTCACTCCGCCTTTGCACTGCCGCAACAAAACGTGACCCTTTTTTATTTATTTTTATTTAAACTTCACCATCTTGGGGTGTTTCTGCCACACCAAGAAAGAGGTGTGTCTCAACCATGCAAAAAGTACATGGCTAAAATGCCTCCAGAGGTAGCGCAGCTTGGAGCACCGCTGTGTCCGTAAGCTCCCGGGCTCATTTCCAGCCTCATCTTCCCTCCCTGCGAGCATCGTTGCTACCAGACCACCACATCTAGTTGCCACCGCGGTGCTGAAACACTGAGAAATTCTAAATTTCTTCCCCTGCCTGAGAATCAGGTATAGAAACAAACTCCTAATCCCTACTTTAGGGGCAAACACGCTCGGGAATTGTAAGAAACATTATTTGCAGGAGAGAGGGGAAGGGCAGGGAGGGAGGCACATGAAAATGCATGCTTGCCCTTCTTCCCAGGCTCCTCAAGCATCGTCAACTCCCCCTGGCAATCAGCCTTCCGCCTCTTCAGCTCTTTTTTTCCCCAGATGGCAAAGGAGACCCACTTTCTAGAAATTCAAATCTTTACGTTACAGTAAGGATCTTTGATTAATTTTATTTTTTTTTTTAATTTTAAAAGTAACTATCCAGGCTGCACTTGCCTGTCCAAAGTCTTCCACAGCAGATCCCTATGGGGAAATATTGATAAAGAGGACAGAGCTGTCAACCTATACTTTCATAGCCTCCCACCCCAGTTTCTTTCATCACGTAGGTTCTTCCCTAAGCCCTAAATCTCTTACTTCAGCTGTTTATTTTCAGCCCTTAAAAATTTTGGAACAAAGAAGCCACTGAGCCAATTTTTTTTTTTCTTTGATCAATCATGTCCCACTGTTCAGAAAACATGTTAAAAAACATTAGTCTTGCTTACGTTATCCAAACACTTGCTAGGTTCTCATCGTTCTTATAATTTATTTAGCACTGAATCCCTTGACAATACATCTGAAGTATTCTTAGATCACATATCACTCGAACCAGCAGTTTTGAGTGCGAAGCAGAACTGGCGGAAATAGGTTTTACATGCAGACAAAGACTGATCAATGCATGTGGCACGTTTTCTGAAGACTGCTTTGAATAAAGTCCAGCCAGTACCTTGGTGAAGCCTGGCTTCGGTGGCCAGAAGAAGTCATACGGAGACATCCAGATACTATAATGCATCGCCTGGAACCAGTGGGTTTAAAATAGAGTCTTTGTCTTGCTGCTCACATGCCTCGCAGTAGTCTTGTAGTCTTTTAGCTGACACGCGCTTCAAACTCCATTTTATAAAGTTTTCTAAATTGTCTTCCAAAGGCACGGCAGCCAGAGGTAAACACTCAGGATGAGATCACTTTGGGGAGGAAGAAAGTTTACAGATGGTTTGTAAATAGCAATTATACAGGTGGCTGCGTTTCATACATCCCTCTCTCAACTGATCCTAAATTGAGATCACCAGCCACCCCTCATCGTACTCCCGTGAGCACCAACACATTTCAAAACAGTATAGGTCTCTCTTTACAGCTCTTGGAGATTCCCTATTATAAAGAAAGATAATCCTTTTGCCCTTACCTCTCAGCAATACAATTCCATTCCCACAGTCACCATGCGCTCTGCAAAATTTTTCAGGGCTCGTCTCCAGCTCACAGTTAATTTGAGCTATAACCCAAAACCACCCTTACCATCCTGTACAGAAATTTTTAACTAGAACGAGCTAGTAATTTTAATGTGAAGGTTGGCCCATTAAGTAAAAACTAATGTTTCAATTAGCAAAATCCGTCACCTCCTAACACAACCTCTGTAACATGGCCACAGGTTAACGGCGCCTGGCGCCTTTCCGCAATTCGTTCTGCCCGGGAAGAAAAGATATGTTCGTAGTTTCATCAATTTAAAGGCCAAGAAGAGACCACAGCTTCACTGAAATTCCCCTCCTGCCTACCACATGCCATTAAATATCACCCACAAACTGAAAATAATACTCGACAAGAACATACCCTGTGTTGGCCTATACAATTTTAAAAGAAAAGCGATCCAATAGGGGAATTTCTAGAGATGGAAAGCGCACTTTTGCCTTTGATCATTCATTACAACGGGCGGCCCGCCTCCCTAATAAAACCACACCTTGCTTCAACTCTGAACTGCCCAATTTCCCCTTCAAAACACTGATTTTAGGTACGCCTTCCCTGGATGCATAGGAGGACACTCAGTGCCTGGAATTTTCTCCCTGTGATGCTACTGCAGTCAAGCGCTCTCTTTGATAAGCTAAACAGACTTAGCTCTAAGCTGCTCCGTGCCGTGTTTTTTCTAGTCCTCAGACTATTTTTGTGTTTCTTCTGTTCCCCTACAACTTATCCAAGAGCTATTTCAAGACGTTGAAATGGAAATCGTACGCAATCTTCCCGTACAAAAGTCACGAGTACCAAATACAGAACCGAGATTTATTCTCTTCTAAGTATTTTCTTGCTCATAAAAAACAAAAATACGTTTGCCTTTTTTGCTCCAGCATCAACCCTAGTGTTTACACTAACCTGCTTTGCACACCACTGACCTTTTAATCCCTTTAAGCGTTACTGCTCATCATACAACTCCTTCTTCCGCCTCATTCTGTAGGCATGGTTTGCAACTCGTACCTCCAGCAGCATTGCTTTACGTGTATTTTATTCTCCTGTTTGAATATAGCTCAAATCAAACACGAAGATACCAAGCTCAAGGACCATGCAATCAGAACCACCTCGTATGATGGTATCTGTTTTTGATGAGGACATCTAAGCAGGGAGCTCAACAGTCTCCACGTGGAACCGTCCCTCTAGCCTGGGCAGTCAGAGACCAGAAGACTCCAACAAGGTGTCCATCGGCTCCTCTATTTAATGGGTCATGACTTAAGTGTTCTGCCCCTCTGTGCGACACGTCATTCACAAACAGCACTGGTGACACTACGTCAAGAGCACTAATAAAAATACCACTGCTAGTTCACTGAAACCCTTCTAAAACCCCATCCGTTTGACCACGATAACCTGTCAATGCTCGTTGTTTGAAACCCAACTGCTGTTCTTCATGTGATTAATATCATCTTTATTTGATAACATACTGCCGATTTTCTTATTCAGAACGTCACTTGGTACTAAAATGCCCTTAGAAGTCACAGTTCGCTGGGACGCAATTTGAAGAACGGCTTCATTTGGTGATACACCCCCAGAGGTTTTAGCACGGCACCAGGTCTGCAGGCACCTCCGGACGAGGGTTACTTCTCAGCACCGCAGCTCTTCTTCGAGCTACTTAATTTGAAAACTGTAATTTGAGCACAGTCAACCTGATTTAATTTCCTAGTGAAGAAATAAACTGGCAGCCAATTTAGGCATTATTAACTTAATATTAACTTGATATTAACTTGACAGTAACTTGCAAAGTAGATTTGCTCTAACAAGACTGAGTTCAAGTCTTTAAGCGCTCCTTTATTATTTGAGGCTTGGCTGTCTCTCAGTGTTCTTATACCATTTTTAAGAGGTGTTTATTGCATGCCTGTGTACACAAGGCAGAATCCCAAATAGATGAGTTGAAAACAATAACCTTTGAAAAATGGATTTGCACAACTTTCCTGATCTATGGCTTTTAAGAGCCGTTAAGTTTTGAGAAGCTCAAGAACTTGAAGTGAAAATCCACATAAAAACACGATGGTGTCTTTACCCTTTAATGATGGGTTCTCCTCCATTTTGTGCACTTTTGCAAAGACCAACTAGTTACCTAGTGACCACCTGCCAGCTCAAACCTCAAAACTGATCGCAGCGCTACTGAAGGCACTAGTCCAGCACCACCCAGGATGAAGAGCACACATCAGACAACCCGCCACCAAAATCCAGCACAACAGGAGTCCTGCAAGTCCAAACGCATATCGTTATTTCCATCAGAATCAAATCACAGCAATTTGAGTCCTGCAAATTACACCGTTATTAAGACAAACATCCTCTTTAAACAACTCTTACCAGATAAATAGCTTTATTGTATCTATTGTTGCATCCAACTTCTGCAAAAAGGTTCAAACCAGATGATAATTTCCTTCAAGCAGCAGTTGCTATGAAATTGCAGCACGGACCTCCATCTTATCACTCCCTTTGTGTTTTGCTAAAAGGTGTCCCCCCCCCGCCAAAAAAAAAAAAAAAGAGAACATACTGCTCTGTGCCTGTACTAATCATCTGTGTCCTAACAGTATACATTAATACAGATTTATTTTACTGTACCGATTCTATCGAATGTGAAAAATATAGTAAAAATACAGGGTATTCGAGACTTCCAAAAAGAAAAAGAAAATTAGAGCATTCTCTGCAAAATTCAGTTTACCCTTTGCTAAACCATAATATGCTTTTAGCCCAAGAATGTGCGACCCTGTGCTATATCACTTCACTAATGAGCCTATGCATGCGACATCAAAAGCTGCAATTTTAGAAAATAAGAACATGCTGCACTATCGCTGCCTTTAAGTCACCCGAAGGAAAATCGGCATTAAGCTAAAAATCAGCTGCTTTTGGTCAGATACATTAGAGATAGTGCAATCACTCTGAAAAGAGACAGAGCAAGTTAAGGAAACTTAGAATTAGAGGTAAATTTTAGAAGGACTCAAACTATAATTAGGGTATGAAAATGCAGATTACAGCACACAGTCTTTCCTGCTGTGGCAACGAATATGTTTATAGCAGAGATATTTCAATGTCCGTCGTCCCAGATTATCTGAAATTTACTTCTGAATGCAGTCTTTTCATTTTCCTCTACATTTTAGCATGCGAGAATTCTGAGGTTTTGTTATTAACGTGTACGATAGGCACGCTATCAAACAGAAATAAATTATACCCGTTAAAAACTTCCAAGAGGCAAATGCTGAAGAAGCAGCACTTCTAATGGTTAAGCTCAATTTTCCAGGCATTCTGGAAAACAGACCTGGTTTTAAAAATAAGGTACCCACACGCTTTTTTCCCTTCTGAAATTAGATACAGTTATCTTAAAAAAAAAAAAAAAAAAACAAACCTATTTTTAAAGGCTTCCAGCTATAACTTCCCTGGGATATCTGATAACATTTTGTCTTCATTTCCTAGTTTTAATTGTTTTCGTTTCTTCACTCTTGTATGTCGCGTATAGATACGGAAATGAACCAAATCAGGAAGAACTCATCAGGGTTGATTATACCTAAGTAACAAAGAAAGCTCAAGTGCTATCCGTGGCAGCAGTGGATTTTTATCCCCTCTCCAAGTACGAGACGTTCAATAAAACAAACGCAAAAGGAGAGCCCAGGAATGACGTCCCCATTGACCTAATTTGGGGAGGTTTACTGTAGAGTCTCTGAATTCCCTACACAGAGTCCCTGTTTTCCCAGGTGCTGCCCGATTTTTGTTGTTGCTTACTGTACTCAGGCTAATTGAACTGGATGTAAAATGCCCGGGGTTTTTATGATCTCTCCTGCTACTGATCGTTCTGACTGTCACCACTCCGGCAGGAAGCATGGCTCCCAGAAAGCTGCTCCAATTAAAACAGATTTCCGCTCTCAGTACCAGGAATAGACCCTGGATACTCCCCAATAATCTTACCATGGATACTCCCATTCAATTATTTCAATAGAAAAAGATTTGCAGAGACTCCTCATTTGCAACAAAGCATCCGTGTTTCGTCTTGAGAACACACCTTAAGTAAATTTAATCTCCGGATTTTCTTCCGCTCCCTCTTTCCTACATGGCAAGATCCCTAACGTACAAGATCGAGTCGGCTCCCAGTGTCCACCTTCTCGAGCCAGCAAAAGAAGCACTGCATTGCTATAACTTTAAGAAAAAAAAAAATTAAAAAATAAAAGGGGAGTCCTCCTGCTAGGAGTCCCAGGAGATGCCAGACATTACCCCTGGGTTCATTCTTCCCCTTCCAATTTATGCTTTGCAAGGTTTTTCGTGTGGGTTACGGGCAAGGTTTTTCGTGTAGGTTATTTTCCTGCCAGCTCAGTGCGTTGAATCGGCTCGCCACGCGGTCAGACGAGCATCGCAGCTGGTGTAGCAAGGCGGCCAGTCCCCTTACCTCAGACACGTGGCAAAAGCACACCCTGAAGATGCCGTTTCAGTTCCTGAAGCCAAATGCAAGGTCATTTAAGTCAACAAACTCACAGTGTTACCACTACGGTCTCACTTTTCCTCCCTTCTCCTTGGCCATGCGCTCCCAAGTACAAGTTCACACCCGGTGGAAACATAACTGGGCAGCTCCAAGCAGAAGGCGTTGGTATGTTGGTCCCACCAGTGTCTCACGAAATGATGTCTTCAGGGCAAGGTACGTTAGAAAGTGCAGCAGGAGGGAGGGCAGAACTACACCTTTCGCAGCACCGAGAACTTGTACCCGCCTAAACCAGCGACAAAACCAGGCTCTCAGCCCATCTGATGCACATTTCACAGATGGGAAACTGGGCTAAACAACGCTCCTCTACCTCTAAAAGCACTCTTATGTCAACTACAGTTTGTAAGCAATTTGGATGGTCCGAGAAGGAAACCATAAAAGTACGTCAGGTGTTTTTATACATAGCCTAAATGCTATATCATCAAAATACCATCTCTTGATGCTTGGCTACCAGAAGAGCCTTTAGAGCTCACTGTATTTCACATCAGAAGGCAAGCAACAGCCTTCGTTCAGAGAGGGTATGTGCTGTATCAAGGGAAGGAGCTAAAATTACTGCGCGACACCTACACAAAACTTCTTGCCTTCAAAGAACAGCTTCAGGATTTCTGGATTTGGGTGCCAGCGCTTCAGGAATTTGCAGTCACAAAATGCAAGCACGATTCTGATTCTGCTGAGACGTAGACGCGGATGGCAGCAAAGGATCCCTTTGAGTTTATTTTGCACCGCAGTACCTTGGAGTTTGGGGTTGTACCTTTTATCATCAACAAGACTGTTTTAGCATCAACACGAATTTACGGTTAGCCCTTCAGGTAACAGTTATTGCTTGAGAAGTTGTACAGCTGCTAGTAAGAAAATGAGTATCTGACATCCACTGAGTGGTACTGATTTAGGTTTTTTCTTCCTATGGATGTACCATAGCCAGAAGTAACAGTAATGGGCATAATTCAAGCTTTCTAGATGAGTGACCTCCCTCCAGAACAGCCCACACTTCTACGGACCCATGGATCCGACACCTGCAAAAGTTCACATTTACTAACTCTGACAGCGAAACAGTTTTGAAACTTGCCAAGGTACAGAAAATGTGTGTTGCCACATTGGTCTTTAGGGATATTCTAATTTTGTTTTCTTTTTAAATCAGAACAAAATATGAACTTTGAAGACAAAGATCACCTACTTCTAGAATTTAACCGAGCCAAGTCCATCTGACCCTGTTTTCTCCTCCCTCAGGACAGCCCGTGCTTCTGGTACCCTGCCAGCATCTCAGGAGGGCAGGCAGAAACCAAATGGCAAGGAATAAAGGATTGTTTTCCCCAATGTTCTTCCCTCTATCTTTTGGTTTATATAAACACACATACAAAACAATAAACATGAAATAATAATAAAAAGTTAAAATCATAAGAAGGTCAGATAAAATCATAGAATGATGAAGGTTGGAAAAGCCCTCTGAGATCATCGAGTCCAACCGTCAACCCAACACCACCGTGCCTNAAAACCTAAAACCACTGAAGACACATACGGCTTCCTCCAGTTGCCACTGTAGGAAGAAAACTCCATGATCCGTAAGCCCCACGGCTTATCTCGATAGCCAGAAAATCCTGCTAACGCAGAGAAAAACATATTCCAGAATCAATGCTCCCCCTGCCCCAGGAGAAAACTGTGCTGAAGTCCTCTCAGATTTAAAAACAAGATTGTTAACGAAGTAAAGCCCAGCTAATCCTGATTGCCAGCACAGTCCTGGGGAAAGAGGTCTCACAAGGAGATAAGATTCAAATCAAGAGTTTCGCAGATCAAAGGCACCAGCCGGAACCGTAAACCGAAATGAGTAAGACACCAGAACAGTCTCTGCAGCACTGATGTTACGCACTTTCTGCGAGAGCCGTTTCCATATAAGCGGAATAATTTGCTGCCGTTTCAAAATCTGTGTAAAACTGAAAAGAAAAACTCTGTAGAGGGCACAATGGAGGAAGCCAACCAGGTGACCACGAGCTCAGGGACAACAACCTTTTCGCTCCTGCAAGTGCTGGAGAAGGGAGAAGTCGTCGCTGTGGCTATCAGGGCATCTCCCAATGTCTCCTTTATCTACCTTGGGAAGTATGGGCATTACCAACCCTTTTTGCCATATTCCAAATGGGAAACTGAGGCACAGCTTATGCAGTTTGGGAACTAGAGGGAAATTGCAGGCGTGGAAAGAACCGGGTGCCGGTCTCCCATGATTTGACCATGAGATCATCATTCATCACCAGCGAAATACCCACCATAGCAAGAAAGCCTGGAGATTTGGGTTCTCCGGCAGAGAGATCTCCCCTGAAGTGAAAGGCTGAAGCAGATTATGGATTCATCAAAAAAAAAACTCCATTGAAGACAATTCTGTTACGTGGAATTTTGGATGAAAAGGTTAAAGCCAGCAAGGCCGGCCACAAACCGGCCTAAACAGATGTGAGTAAAAAAAAGCTTCCCAAGGGCTGAAGGCAAAACAGAGAGCATCAGAAGGGGAAACTACGTGAACCGCAGGGAACAGGAGAGAACGTGCACACTGTCGAGCCTACCGACAGAGCCAGAAACGTCAGTGAAGAGCATCAGGAAAGCACGAGAAAGTCAAGGACAGCCAGAGAAACACCCGTGGTGTAAGTCACAGAAAAACCCCGCGCGTACGTGTGCGCGCGGGCACGCATGTGTTCAGTGCTGGCAGGAAAAAAACCGACCTTGGAATATGGAGCAAAATGGTCTCCTGCTGTTTGCTTCAGACTGCCTTCGGAAAAACCATCTTCTGCAAACGCGCTCCGTGAATCAGGATTGCCTCCGAGAAATACCTGGCTGCCGTCGATTTCTTCTTTCAAGAGACAATCGCGAATATTGGCTAATCGCTCCGGTCAAAAGAAGTAACCACGCATACCGGGAGCAGCAACTCTGCGTCAGCCGGAACTAAGCGGATGAGAAAAGATTTCAGGGATCCTGGAAAAGAACTGAAAAGGAAAGTCTAAGCCAAGGTTTGGCAATCTTTGTACGGTGCCATGCCAGGCCTTTTCTTCCCCGTGCTACGGCTCGAGTGTGCCAAGAGAAACCGAGCAGGATCTGGTAGAGGCTGCCTCTCGAACAGGCAGGAATCTGCTAGTCAATGGTATCTCGTTTCTACACAAGACAGCGGCTTTTGCTGAGTCTGGAGCTCAGGGAGAGTCAGAAATCGCAACCTGCCGCCTCTTGCAAGCGAGTACCTCCAAACACCACCGCTATCAGCCCCACGCGCCTTTCATAGTCCGACTGGACATCCATGGGTTGTTGAACCCCGAGCTAAAACATGTACCCGGTACCAGATGCAAGAGAAGGCAAAAAAAGGTCAGCGAACTGAACAAGGCTGCAGGACTGATGAGAATATTTGGATTTGAGTGACTGAACGATATTGCAGGGAACAGAGAGATCATGAATTGCAGAGCCAGCATCTTTCCAACTAATAAGACACCTTCCCAGACAAAACTGCTGATGCATCCAGGAAAGGAATAAGCTAAACACAAGAGAAGGACACTTAGAAGGGCAAATGAGGTTCAAAGTCAGACAAGAGCATCCATAAAGAAAATGAATTTTCTGTTGCTATATATGGGTGCAAGGAGTCTGAATAACAAGCAGGAACAAATAAAATCCTGACCGGCAATAAGAGAAAAAATGAAATCTGGTGCGACGAGTGTGTGACCGGACTTTAAAACCACTAATTCGACGGTGTTCAGATATGAAAGGGAAGAGATGGCTGCAACGTACCCCTACAAAGAGAGGGGAAAAAAGGCTCACCTCTTTGACAGTTACCAGCACTGCAGAAGAACTGAATTTCCAGGGCAACTCGGCAGTAACTCGGTGTGTTATAACGGGTGAAGCCCAGGAGGAGGTTCTGGGAAGCACCGAGACAGGGAGCAGGGTAGATGACTCCATAGGCACAAAAAGGGGGGGGGAAAAAAACCCAAAAACAAAAAAAGTGGGGTTATGGAGGAGACAGGAGTGGTACAGAAACTCTCACGCAGCAAATAATTATAGGGGATTAGTTTTCCAAATGCTAGGTGACAATTTATAACACCAAGTAACTATTTTGGACCTCATTACAACCAATATAGCTGCGGTAATCACTGGACTGGAAGTCTTGACAGGGGAGAAAAAGAACAGACTCGCACTGAAATATGTCCAAATCTAGTAATTCAATCAAGATTGCAAAATGTCTTGATTTAAGTAACTGATTTTAACTTGTATGATGTTTGCACTTTTCAGTTCTCATCTTAATGAAATATCAACCTAACGAAAATAGGCATCACTTAAGACGTTGGTTTTTCACAAATATAACTTATCGGAGGAAAAATTAAGGAATTTGCATATAGATGATCCACTTCTATTCACTCACAAAGTTTCAAAGTGCTTTTGGGATCAAAAAGGAAACAGCTACAGAGCAGAGTTTGCAAAAGCTTCTCAAGCAAGTTAGAGATTTAACTCCCTTTGCAATCAATGGAAAAGTGACTAAGCGACCTATATAAAAGCAACTACAGGATAAAGCAAAAAAATGAAACAACACGGACGCATCAAGATCAAATTGTGTCAAACCAAAATAGCCTGGTGAAACTCAATAAAGACAAGTGCGAGCGGCGTACGCCGTGCAGGTGGAGAATAACCAGCTAGGCTGATGGACAAGACAAAATAGCCTGGAGGGTATATTGGATCACAAATGAATCCAAGTCAACAATACAATGGATATGAAAAAAAAAAAATAAAAATAAAAGAAAAGGGCAGGGGGGTGCTTTTCCGATTGTTTTAATATAAATGCCACACAGAAAATAGCATTATTTCATTTTATACAGTGCTGACAAGGCCACGGAGTACCGAGTCCATGTACAGAGAGAAGCAAACACATCAGAGTACAGAGGGAAGCTGCAAAAATAATGAAGAGATTTGGAAACAATATGATCCATGAGAACAGATTAAAGGACCTTGTCTCCTGAGCTCTCTACCAGCTCTGCGTTTCAGCAAGAAAAGGTGCCCCAGAGGCCTAAGTTGTTTAACCAGAGAGTCCTCAGAGTCCTCCACCATTTCTGAGACCCCGAGGGATCATTTTCGATGTTTTTTGGAACGCGGGAGAAAATTTGGAAGACAAACATTTCTAATACCACAGCATCAGGAGAGGGCAAGAAGATGACTCAAGTGACTATCAGTCAGTTAGCCAGACATCGGCTCTCGGCAAAATAAGGGAAAACGGAATCAGACTTGATCTGGACTTAGAAAGGACAGGAACAAAATTAACGACCGTCAACTCAACGTTATGGAAAATAGGCCTTGTCAAACAAAGCCGATTTCATTCTTGGATGAGATTCATAATCAGGTTGATAAAGGCAACTGCTGCAATGTAACAGGCAAACTTTTGTTAAGCATGACATCTTGATTAAAAAATTACCACTACACTATGTCAACAAAGCACGCTAAACGGATTTAGCGTTGGCCAACTGACAGATGACTAAAAGCAGTCATCCATGGAAAATCACCGTCAACAAAGTTAGCTGTAGTAGGGCTAGGGCTTGATACAGAGGTCCCCTATGGATCTGGAAATTAATATAATCAGGCAGCATTTGTGAATAGTCCTCCGGATGACAAATGAAGAGGACAGGCTGACGATACACAGCAATTTGGACTGCAAAGGCCACTTAAAGTAGATTTCAATACAAACCAAACGCAAGGTACTACATCTAGGGTAACAAAATCTGAAAGCCACAGACCCTGAAACACAATCCGAGGTACTGCCAGGCCAGAAAACTGCCCAACACTTCCCGGCTCAATGTCACACGTTTAACTTGCACAAAATAAAAGCTGGACCACTCGGTTATGGAATTCAGAGTTCCCTCCAATGGGAAAAGTTACTGGGTGTCAAAGGACCTTTTAATTTCGTCAAGAAAAGGCTTTTGGAAGCAACAGTTGGAAACTAATTCAAATTAGACCTCCATTTTTAAATCAGAGCGGGTAATTAATTGCTGAAAATATATCAAGAGAAGTGGCGGATTCTTCATGACTTGAGACCTCCCAACTATGACTGATTGTCCTGGTAGAAGGTAAACAGCCCAAAATAAACAGTCATTAGGCTCCTTTACCAGGGAAAACGTAAGGATCTGTGGTTTCAAGGAGGTCAGTCTAATTAAGCCTCAAGCTCTAGGAGCTCTCTTCTAAGTCCATACGGAAAGTCACCAAGGCAGCATCTAAGCACATCCTAACAGGACACAAAGCTAATGAAATCCATCTCCTGGCCAACTTTGCTGTGCAATGCCAGCAAGATACCTCCAGGCTCTGTTTTTCCATGGTGAAAATCAAGATAGCATATTTACGCACAAATCTTGCAAGGCTTAACCCAGGGAGGTCTGCAAAGACCTTCCAAGAATCTTGGACAGAAGCAGCCTTAATGGTGTATGCAGCTACAGGTCACGGTGGCAGAGGCAGCATCAGAAAGGAAAGGGGTGATCTCCTGGACCACCTTCGCAGTGGTGCTGTGGAAGAGAGGGAGAGGACAACATGCTTTGTGCTGGATACTTGGCTAAATGGAATCCAAGAGCAAGCAAGAACTCTGAGGGGTTTATGCCTTTTCTTCAGAAGTTGTTTGTAACATACAACGAGGGCTTTGATTCACAAACCAGCAAAAACTCTAGATCACACCGATCTGCTGTAAAACACTCCAACATCATTTTACAAAGCCTAAAGCAATTTAGGACATTATTTCTTGATGGTAATGCTAACAAACACATACGTAAAATCAAACCCCAGGAATTATGAAAGAAAAGCTGAGACTCAGATGAGAACAGGTATGACACCACATTTATCTACTGAGCCCAGAAGTCTACTACCGCAGAAGCAGCCAGCTCAAGCCAAGTATCTTCTCTACGACGTCAATTTTTATGTGTGTGTTATATACAGACAGTGAAAAAATTCTTATCGAAAGAAATATTTTATTCCAAACGAGATCAGTCCATACGCAGAAGACTCAGCTAGCTACCCAGTTCAGCAGCTGGGATTCGGATGCTACAGTGAAGAAAAAGAAGCCATTTCTCAAATTTATGGCCCTGCATTTTAAGATTTTAAAAATCCTGTTGTGAATACAAGTCAAATCAAGAGCAAACCTGAGCTTTAACTGATTTTCCTTGCATTGGTTTCACATCTTACTTGCACCACGGTAAGAGGCAAGGATGACCCACAGGAGAGCGTGTAGGTGACCCTGTTCTCGTGGCCAAGCGACCACCCTCCGAATGCAGCACTGGCCACCCTAGGACAAAAACAGGGCACGCGTAAGACACGTCTGATTTCCTCCTCCAAACAACTGCAAGGCCAAATGGAAACCTTGTTCTACCTGCCTATACCACACAACGTTGAACCTGAAAAAATATGTGGAATGCTGTCGTTTTTGCAAAAGCCATTAAATGTCTCATTAAGTGATGACATACACAGGAAAGTGAAGAAAATTATTTGCATAATAAACTACTACAGAATAAATGTTCATATGGGGACCTATTCCAAAGTAATTGTACTGTAAAGGCTCACAAGCTTAATTCAAAATACTTTTCAACAGGGACACGTCCTTAGCGCCTGCCTGTCCGTACAGACGCTACATTCATCTTGGTTGAAGCATCATCAGCAACTGTAAACGAGTGATCTTACTTTGTCCACCTAAGTGGCAGGAGAAGATCAAATGTGCTTGGAGACTTCCTTCAGTTAAGGCCAAGTATCTCTAGAAACAGGTTAAGCCAAGTAGTACCCATCTAGACACATTTAAATGAGTCATCTTCCGGACATCACCTCCAACTCTGTCTTGTCAATAAATACAAAACAAGGTGTCTCGCATGTATAGACACGCACACACAGAACGGCATTAAGTCCAAAATCTTGCATTGACCAGGATGACCCACAGAACAGGAACAGACCTACCTGCTGGGACTGCGGAGAGTCTTAGGAGTTTGTTGTGAAAAAACACATAAACTCCTTCATCCATTAAAAAAACCACGTTGTCATCTCCTACCAATGCAAGTATGAAGAACTGAGAGGAAAATGGGGAAAAAGCAGACTGTGCTCAAAACTTCTCACTCGTCTTCAGGATGTATTTCCAACATCAAAATGATAAAATCCACACATTATCAAATTGAGAGAGTTGGGTATCTAACACCAAAGAAAGCAAAAGCCCAAATACTGTGCTTCCATTCCTGGCAGGTAAACTGAAGAGCCTGATGCTGTCAAAGAGCCAGATCCTTGTGAAGAAGTTCTACAGCAAATTATAAGCAAGAAGAAAAACCCTGCAGAACCCAAGATGTTACGGTCTATTTTAACTTTTGCTGCACTCTGCAATCTTTATCCATTTTATCAAAGAACTAGATATGCCCGGCAGGCACAATGGCGTGTATTCTCTTCTTGCCAGTTTAGTACTTTTTCTCTCATAAAATACTCCAAGCTTGTCTTCAATAATCCTCCCAAATCTCTAACCCTTGCTAAGACAAGGAAGGCAAAAATGTTCAGCCTACGAACACACTTCAGCATTAATCTTCCTATTGAGAAAGTTATCATATGAAAGCTATGATAAACCAAATTTTTCTGCTCTGTCTTCCACTTTTCCCACCTTCCAGTTTTCCAGGTGACCGTTTCATTCAGGGAGAGAAAGGAAAGACAGGGAAAAATACAGCCAAATACAAAACAGCATCTCCAGCAGAGGACAGGAACGTGTGTTGTTAGCTTTTACAAATCCTATGGCAACAACCTCCTCAGTGGTTTTCTGGAGAACATCAACAGGCCCGCATTTATTCCTCCCAGAAAGCACACAGTCACCTGAAATTCCTTTGCAGCACATCCACAGCAAACAAAACTCAGATGGACCTTTATAAAATTGATTCAGGTCCCACTCACGCCGTGAGGAAACCACTGCGTCTCCATCATCCTCGACGGAAACTCATTCCCTGTACGGTTCTTTGAAAAATAAAGCATTATGCCACGAATATCATCATCACCATCATCGCTTCCCTGCAGGGCTCCAACAGGGAAGAGGGAAGAAATATTAGGTTTACTTTGATACAAGCATGACGAACCACGTCATCTGCTTTCAGACTGAGAGGCAGCGAGAAAGAGATTTTTAGAAAAACAAATAAACAACAAAATGCTGATATTTGCGTGAAGTTGTATATTAAAAAAATCTATCTGGAAATGACTCAGATTTGTGTATTCATGTGCCTGTTTGGAGCCCAAGACAAGAAAACGGCCTGGTTCTCCAAAATTGCTTCATGCTCAAGAGATGCCACAAGTTTCAGAAGACCTGCAAATGCTGGCTATACCGTAAGAGCTGGATCTTCCCTGACCCGGAGCTTAATTACGGGTCTGGGATTCATGCTTCAGATGCCCATCGCAAAGCGCACCTGCCTCTCGACAAAAGAAAACCCTGAAAAGTCACAGCTCTTTCTGTTGCTACCGATTCAAAATCCCACGTCAAGATCATCCAGCCAACAACGCGAAGCATCGAATACGCCAAAGCACAACGATATAGATTTTGTATCGTTGTTCTTCCAAAATCAGCTAGACAAACAAGCACTTACTTCCTTACGTGAGGGCCATCAACCGCCACCTACATGATACTTCCAGCTCTTCCCCACCTGCTCAAAACTTCTCCCAAACTCCCTCCCACAGCCCTTCTCTCTTGGTTGGGCAAAGGACCACGCGTGCTCCAGCTGCACGTGACCCGACCAGTCAGCGAGATGCTGTCTCCTAGAAAAATAAGGGAAACTGTTATGAGCCCTGTTCCCTGGGTAGAAGCACCCATTTTATCCTCTCCCCTCTCCCCAGCAGTCAACTTTCTCAAAATTTAAAAAGAAATTAAATCAATAAAGCTAGATTGACGTCTACGGCCCTTTGAAATCCACATCAAGGTGCAAAGGGAGTGCAGAATTACTGGTGGGCAGGTAGACAGTGCGAACACGTCATCCTTATTTCCTCGAGAAACCGAGTTTACACGAATTTGCATGAATAAACATAGCACTGCCACTGACATTTTCCTCTCGTATTTAGTGATATCAATGTTTTAAACACAAAAATAGGAACAGAATGATTCAGCTGAGTGGAAGGAACAAGAAGGCAACACAATTTAGACACCTCTGGAGAACTGCATCCGTTCGACTGGCAGGTCGTCGAGTCACACGGAAATAATTCTTGAAAATGTATTCCCGGTTCTGAAAAGTGACAGATTAAGAGCAATGGTTTTTTAATTCAAAGATTTAAAAGGCTGTCAAAAGACAAAAAATGGATAGGTGGATTTTATTTATTGTCACTGAAACAAAAGTCTTCATCTATTTATTGAAGAGATGCACAACGGCATACAAGAATCCAGTAACGTCAGGCGGGACTCATCGATTCGCTTTTGAAAAAAAAGCAAAAAAAAAACAGCAAAAAAGCCGCTCACATAGTTTGGAAAAATACCGTAGAATACGATGAGAGCACTCGTCTCACTCAGTCGTTTTGGATCGAATATTTCTATGGACTGGATGTGACGACTTACGGATCTTAAGCAGCAAAATTGAGTCTAACCGATGAGAAAAATCACGGTACGTTAAGAAACGAGACCAACGTGAACAGCCGCGAGGCTCTCCAGCTTCTTCTCAGACCCACGGTCTCACCCGCAGATAAATCAAAGCCGGCGCTGTACAAAAATGACCTCGTCTGCGCTTCGAACGCGCCGCGAGAGCCACTCCTCCCCGAGCGCGCCGGCTGGTAACACGGTTCTCATGGGGATGCTTCAAATACTTCTTTCGTCGTACCGGCGCTGGGAGGAGGAGATGGGCAGGACATCGCACGTCTCTCGCCTCGTGACGAGGGTCAGCCCGAGCACCTCCAGGGCGCGGGGAGACGGCGCTCGACCATCCGCAGCCGCCGGAGGAAAAGCCAGCCGAGCGGAGCAGCGGCCGGCCGCACGTCGGCGAGGGGAGCTGATTCGGGACCGGAACGCGGAGCTGAAGAACGCCGCGGTTTAAGGAGAGGCTTTATGAATTGCAGAGGAAACAGAAAGTACACGGAGCACTTGTGCTGCGGAAAGGGAAATCGGGGGCCTCTCCAGATACAATCAAGCCCAAAAGGCGTGAGTGGAAGACAAATGAAGATCGTAATCCAGACTGAAGGAAAGAGCGAGCTCAGAAAAGAAAATACAGCAGTTGTATTTCCCTTTTGACAGCCTCATCAACTGCTACCAACCGCTCGAGAGCTGGAAATCGGCAGAGAGTTCCAGGGTGGAAACGTGAAGGTTTCTAAGTACCAGAGGATAAAGGTCTGCAACGCTCCTCTGCCGCAGGCAGCAGCAGAAAAAACACCTGGGTTTGAAATAAGAGTGAATTGTCTGGACGCCACGGTGGCTGGCTTTCGCGGCGGGTAGGACTTGGTGACCCGGGAGCTCCATCCCCGCTGCGAACGTCCCGCTTCCCAGAAAAGGAGATCAGTGCCGATCTGACGGCGGTCGCCGTTGAAAACTTACCGAAAGCGGGCACTACCCCGGATGAAACACGTGCCCGCCTTGCCTAAGGTGGCTGCGTTCGCACCTACGCGTCCGAACGGAGGTTCACAAGCTCTGCTAGACAGATCAGATAATTAAATTTAGACTCAATTTAATTATCATTTTAATTATGCTTGCAGTTGGTACTGAAGGCCTTTTGCAGAAACGCTTCTTGGAAGCATTTTTACTCGCCCGAGAGAGGTTTTCAGGAGCACCATGAGCAGTATCCCCTTCCTTTCCTGTTTTTCCCCCCCCATTATCCGTGTGGTGGGTTACTGATACAGGGGAGCACGAAAACTTCACTGCAAAGAAGGGTTTTAAAACCCCCGAAACAGCTCACCTACTGCAATGCAGACTTATCATTGAATTTCACAGATGACTATCACCTCAGATCAGAAAGGATCTCTACAATACGGTCTCCCGAAATGACCGTATCCCATCGTTAGTTCGCGTTAATTTTGACGCAGTGCTGGTGTATCATTCAGGTTTCTCACTCCAAGCAGTACCTCCCCTTACTGAACAAATTCAAAACACCTTCACGGCACGCAGTCATTTTGCTTCCGATCCTTTTGTTTGAGAGGAGAAGGGTTATATAGCTACCGCTCCAAAAAAGGGTGTCTTTACTAACAGCCAGGAATTTTAATCAACCAAAGAGTACACCAAAAAAAAAAAAAAAAACAAAAAACACAAAAAAAACCCAACCCATATATTTGAAAGTTTTAGCGCAGGTGCATGAAAACGAAAGGCCACTATAAGCACATCATGTCGTAGAGAGAAAACCCTTCTGAAAAATGTAAACATTTATTTTGGTTTTTTAAAAAAAAAAAAAAGTTAGGATGCATATAACTAGATAAGTTGATATTTGTAACTTCCAGGACAAAAGTTCATCAGATTTAATACATATGTCATCCAAAACATACGTTGCTTACTGCTGTCAGCCCTTTTAATGACTACATACCTCCAGCAAGAATAAATATTCAGACCATAGTTGTTGGTTGGTTTGTTTGGGTTTTTTTATGTACTCAACCGCAAAGGTCAAGAGAATCCATGAAACAGTTAAAATTCAAAATCAGAAAAAAGTAAAAAAAAAAAAAAAACAACACAATAAGCATTTGGCCTCCTAGTACTAATTTCCTTTTTCTTTACATTGCTCAACACTGCTCCTCAATTTGAGTTCCAATCAACAACCACTTCACAGTTAACATTTCATGAAATAATGCAGTTGATGCAATCAAGTCCAGCAAAATGTTTCCCTAAAGATGTTTCCATCATTCACATTCCTTAAAAAAGGATAAAAAAAAAAAAAAAGAAAAAAGCCCTAGCTTCCTCCATCGCTATTTAACAGCAAGAACAAACACACACCACTGCATCTTAAATCATATTTTGATTCAGACATAAATGGAATCACTTGAGCTTTCTTTCTGGTTAGTACAACATGCCTTTGTCCAGGAGAGGGGGAAAAAATAACCACCTCAACCTGCTCCTTTTTCTACATTTGACAGCATTTAGTCTAAATGAATGCCTTCTGAATGAAATCCAGTCTATGGAAATACAAGCCGTAACCTGAAAGCTCATCATCACGATGTGCAGGGGAGGCAGGGGGGGGAAGGAAAAAAAAAAAAAAAATCCCCCCAAAATCCAGTACAGTACAAAAGCTTTTTTTGGTAATGCATATTTATTTCCTTGCCGTATTTCAAGGCTCCTCTGTTTTCTCTAAAGGACCGAAGCCAAGCACCTTTTTGGCGTTGTTAACCTACAATATAGCGATGGACTCATTGCCCTGAAAACCACAATGCCAGTAACGACGTAGTCAAGCAATTACCGCCCCCCCCCCAA
>VZTL01069734.1:0-54502 GCA_013400535.1 Scopus umbretta
TTCTACGATTCTATGGTTCTATGCAGCACCATGCATCGCCAAATCAGCACTGAGCTGAGCCAGCTACAGTTGGATCTGCAGTTTTCCCATCCCAGCCCTATGTCCCAGCCATCCTCACTGTGCCAGGTGCTGCCCCACCAAAGCCAAGTGAAAACTGTGCCTGAGAAAAGGAGTCAGGCTGCTCCAAAAGAGGAGGATCCATTTTCCAGCAGATCAGTGGGTGAGTTGAGGCTACACCCCAAACCTCCAGACTTCCCAGCTCTGCATCCATACCCTCACCTGCAGACTCCTCCTCCAACTAACAGTGATTTTTGCCTCCCTAGGTTGCTGACAGGATCTGAAATGCCTCCACAAACCTCCAGCCCTGAATGAGGTGTCCCCACATGTAAGTGGGCATCACTGTGAAACCATGTCCCACGGCTCCTCCTTTCCTCCCCGCTCCAGCACGCATCCCACTCCAGCCTGAGCCCTCTCACTTTTTATTTCCCCCACAAGGAGGGCTGATGCAATGGGAAATGCATCATAAAACAATGCATGACTGCACGACACTGTGAAGAAACTCCCCAGTGAGGCGCACACTTTCCTTACATGGGGCAGAGCTGAGAAATAAGTCCATTTTTTTCTTGGAGAGGGGTGAATTCACAGCTTGTCTGCCCCAGCTAGCAGCAGGGCTGGGCTCAGAGCAGTTTGTGTAGGTCTACAGAGGAGCCACTGGTCTCCATCACCCCCCGGGCTGATGGTCCCCAAAACCATGTCAGTCCTAGAGATGGTTTACGGTCTCCCAAAAGTGCTGATCACAGAACAGGGTTGCAAGTCACCAGGGAAGGCTTTCCAAACCCAGCAGGGATGCTCTTGGCACAGCAAACTGCTTTTATACCACACCCCAGCTTTTTTCCCTTGTTTTCCTGAAGAAACAAGATTTATGTGAATCATCCGGGGCAGTTTCAACCCGAACGATGTTGAGCTGAAGAGCCCTCAAGGAGATTATGTTCCCTCCAGATTTGCAGGGGAAGAGCAGCCACTGCCCTCAGGAAGCACGGCACTGAGGGGGCCCTCCCTGTGCTTGGCAGAACCTCACTGAAACCACAAGCAAAGGAATGGGGTGAACCGTGCCCCTCCGTCCACGGAAGCCCCTCCACCCTGGCACCCACCTCTGCCTGGCCACTCCAGCAGCCTCAGGTGTGAAAGGTGTTGTCTGAAGCCTGTTCCACACCAGCTGCTCTCCCAGCTGGAAACGTGCAGAGATGGCATTTTGGGGCAGCAGGGCCCTGCTCTGACTGGGGACAGTGGGGGCTGGTGGGGGGGCATGGATGTATGGTGAACAGGAGACATTGGGGTGCGTTGGGAGCGGGGACAGGTGGACTGTGTCTTTGGGGATGAGGTGCCACCCAGCCGATGCATCAATCTGCTGGCATGGACCAGCCCTGCCATGGAGGAGAGGGCTGGCAGAAACCCCGTACAACCCTGTATTGCCATTGTCCTGCTCCCAACCTTTGTCCCCCACCTCTTGGAGGTGTTTGGTGTAGGGTCCCAGGACAGCTTGGCACTGCATGTCCCTGCTGGACAACATGGCCCCTCCGTGGTCTCACAGAGGAGACCTCATGGCATCTCCTTCCACCACCAGCGGGACAGGGAGGCAGGGACGGCCTCTGCTTCTCAACGGGAGGGCACAAAGCAAATGCCCCTTTTGGTTAATCCATCAGATGGGGCTGCACACAGAGCCACTGAGTTCATTCTTCATCTTGGGGGGATGGCTTATTGCCACAAGAGATGATAGGACCAGGCAAGCCCGGCCATGTGTGACGGGAGGAAGAGAACTGAAAGGGCAAGCTGCTTGGATTCATCCCGCTGGGTTGTCATCTCCCCCCTGGATTTATCACCCGCTGCTAATTGGAGGCAGCCGGCTCTGTCTAATGTGGACAAGCCCCGGCTGCGTGCTTGCAGGCAGGGAGGGCACGGCTTGCCACGTCCAGGCGAAGGGCTCTCAGGCGCTTGAGCTCAGCTCGTGTCCTCAGGAGCTCGCGAGCTGAACTGGGGTGGGGTGGTGGGGGAATGTGAAAGGCAGCAAAAGCGAGGCAGGCTCTGCTGGGGCAAGCACAGCCCAGAGCTAAGCTTTTCTTCTGGCAGCTGGCAGCAGACATTCACAGGGGGATTATTTTTTTTTTATTATTCTCTTTTTTCCTCCTGAAGTGGCCCAAATTGGCCCTGGAGGGGAGAAGATTATTTAAACCTTACATGTTCCCTCTGGTCCTTCCAACGTGGTCAGCCCCGAAAGGCTGCAGATGCTCTTCCACCTTTGCTCACTGTCCCATCTGCCAGGAACCGCAGAACCCACCCTCCACTGAGCCTTCCTCCCCAAGGACCCCCTTCCTGGATGGAAGCAGAGGAAGCCTCCCACGCCACCCCGAGGATCTCCCCATTGTCTTCCTCACTCCCGGGGAGACCCGATGACATAGCTGGGGCTGTGACCGCCTGAGCCGTAGCAGGGCGGGGAGGAATCTCGGAGGAGATGCAAGGAGTGGGAAGGACCCGCGGCGCAGTTTGGTTTGGCAGTCCCTTACGGACAATAAAAGGTCAGGCTGCGGAGGAGCTTGTTTTTTTATTTTTTTTTTTTATTTCCCTGGCTTTTGTTCAAGGCTGCATCCTTAAGGACAGGGATTCTCTACCCCGGTGGCAGGCTGAGAGCATGGGTGGGCGGCTGGCTGTGCTGGTGGGTTTTTTAGCACGCAAAGGATTTCGCTCGAGCGCAGGCTGTGAAAGGAGGAGGCTGGGGTGGATGTGAGCTCAGGGCGAGATGGNGCTGTGAGACCCTGTCAGCTTAGATGCTGCCATTATACCTATCTTCAAACTGAGCTTTCCTAAAAACTTCAGGATGCAATAAGGAAACCGGTTATTCGATGAAAAGCAGCTGTTTCAGGCTCAACACAAGCAAGACTAGAGCTAGGCTCCTCGGAAGATGCAAAGGCTTTGATGCATGGGCCAATATCTTCTTCCAGTCTCCAGTACCCATACTAATGTGGTGCTAAGCCTCAGGAGCCTGCTGAGGAGCTCAACTGCATTTATGGGTCAGACATGTCCAGGAGTGATGTCAGGCTAATAATAACAGGGTGATTGTTAATAATAACAGTCTGACCTAGAATCTGATTCATGAAAACAGAAAGAACAGACATACCATGAATGCCAGTCAATGTGGTTTTATGAAAAAGGGGTCTTGTTGTACCAACGTGGTTTCAGTCTTTTAGATCGTAAGGTTGGTTCATAAACATAACTGTGTATATGCAAGGTGCTTGTAAAATATTGGATTTGTACAGTGTGGTGTTCCAGTGGGGGGAAAAACGTACCACACATCAGTAGAGCATGTGTTAAATGAGCTAAGAGTTGGCTAACTGACAGATCTCAAAAAGTGGAGATCAATGGGGAATCGCTAGCGACTGGATCTGTTTCTTTGGAGGAAAATCCTAGGCCCAAAGCCATACAGCGTTCTCCACCAGTGAGCTGGAAATAAAGGCAAAATTTTTTCTGAAGAAGCTGGGAGGGGGGAAAAATTGGTGGAATGAAGTGGATGAAGACAGCCACAGGGACAGCCCTGGTCAACCCCTCTTGGTAAGAAGCTGTTTCCATGCCGAGTTTAGCCCAGCGGGCTGGGAAAGTTATATACCCAGGGAAAAGGACACAGTGGTGGGCTGAAGGATCGAAGTGTGATGGGCTGCAGCTCAGCCTCTTCATGGCGTGACAGATTGCGTGGCGACAGCTGATGGAGCCAGAGACATCTCTTTGCAGGGCTTTGTGTTTGGAAAATCTGCATCCCATGATAGAAACACTCTCAATAGAAAACAGATGACAGGTTGAGTAAGGGGTGCACGTAAGGAAGTGATTTAACTGCTTTAGGTGGAGTCTGAAATTGGGTGCAACATATAGTTCTGGTGTCCACACTTTAGGGAGGATACTGAATTTTCTATGTGGGGAGCATGCAGTCTGGACATAATTCTCTCTACAGCTATGGACACCTTAATCCTAACAGAAGGAGCTGGAGGAGACCGTTTCAGTGTCAGGTGAAGGTGCATGGGCCAAGGGGAGTATCTCTCTGGAGTTTCCTTCAGTGACCCAGTTTTGCGCCCTATGAGCTATAAGATATTCTTTTCTTCTCTGGGATCATCATAGGACTACAGGATAATTCAGGCTGGAAGGTCTCCCACTCAAAGCAGGGTCAGCTATGGAGGTCAGTTCAGGATGAAGGCTGCAGATACAACAGGTTGAGGAGCTGCAACCAGAAGGACTCCACTTCCCAGGGTAGATACTACCATAGCTGGGGTAGTTACAGACATGTGTCTCAGCACTAACGAGCTGTGTTGTCTCCCTCAACCTAAGCAGATCTGCAATGCAGAAAGAGCCCCAAGATGTTTGGCCCTGATATTTGGCAGCACCAGGTGAGTCTTCATGATAGCCCTTTATCACAGCCCTTCTTTCGAGTGCTAAGCATCCACACACCAAAAACGAGTGCCTTGAACCGGGCACCCCAAAACCCGCCTGGCCGTCCTTCTCTGTCACCCAGGGCTGCCTGAGCACTGCAAAACAAGCTGGTGGTGTTTACCTTAAAGAGCAAAGCTCATTTAAATGCATTGCTTCTCCTTGTCTCCACCTGATATCCAGACAAAATGCCCTGGCGTAGGTGAGTCAGTCCCCGGCTGAAGCCAGCAGCGCTGCCAGCCTCACAGTTATCTCCATGCGGCGGAGGCAGCTTTCACGTCGTGCTTCTTCCAGCACCGAGCTGGTCTCTAATCATTTCCCACCCCCGCACCTTGGTCCCAACCCCGGCTTGGCCATGACATGTCCCTGGAGGCTGCCTGGTTGCTGTGGGAGAGCTGCACAGCCTCCTCGGCTCTATGAGCCCCAAGGGAGATGTTGCAACAGAAACCAGCACCTGCAGCCAGGGAAGGGCATTTTCCACAGCCACTGCTTTTGCAGGGAACTCCCTGGCTGCTTGGAGCACACATAGCTCTCCAGCGGGATGCAGGAGAGGCTGTCAGTTGAGTTTTTTTTCCTTTTTCTGTTTTTTTTTTTTTTTAAGGATGCGCTGACAAAGCTCCAGGTGGCTGCTTGGCACCCGCTCTTTCTCCTCGGCTGCTGACGCCGACAGCGAGTGAGTCAGCCCTTTCCAGGCTCTGTGCAAGCCTCTTCCCCTCCTGCCACTCAAACGTTTGCTCTCTCTGACGGTTAAATTCTGCCCCGAGGTCCTGCCCGGTGAGCGGCTCAGGCAGGGCAGCACAGCTCCTGCTGTGGTCACAGCATGGAGCGGTGATTTGCAGAACCCCCTTTCTGAACCATGGGGGTGGTCGTGTAAGCCTGGGCAAAGAGTTTCTCCTTCCCTTCCTTGCTCTGTTTGCAGGGAAAGCTCCCAGGGCAAAACCCACCCCTGGCAATCCGCATTACTGTACCTTTGCCAGGCAAGTGCCTAATTCCCCGCTTGGTTTTTCAGCTACATTTGTTGCGAACATTTTAATTTTATTCCCAACCCAAGCTCTGCCCTACATTTTCATACCTGCCAGCATGGGAGTTTCCAGATACTGCAATGTAAGCAGGGCAGCACCTCCCACCCTCCCATGCCTCATGCCCAGACCCACCAGGTCCCCCAGATCCCGGCGGGTAGTGAGACTTTCACCCCAGCAGCCTCCCATCGCTGCACAGCCTCTCCCTGATGGTGCACGTCTCCCTGGGCACAGAGGGAAGCTAGAAAACCCCTTTCAGACAGCACGATGTTCTCGGGTGGAGAGGTTGCAAAACAGCCGATCCCAAGCAGGTTGACAGGAGCAGCGATGAGAGCTGCGCTGTGCCCAAGAGCCGGTGTTGGCTGTGACAGCCAGCAGCGGTTCAAAACAAGCAAGGAAAGGTTTCATCATGGCTCAGCATGTAGCAAACAGGGAGCAAGGCGGCCCTCACCGAGCATTTTTTATCCAGTCTTGTGAGCCTGGACCATGACTGGTCTAGACTTTACTGAAGACCCTGCAACCTTTGCCTCCATGGCTCTGCAGAGAGCTGACTTTCAGCGGCGGGTTAGTAACATTGACAGGGTAAGCTCTGGATCACATCTCAAGGCTTTGGGTGTCTCTAGCGTGGGTGTCCCTATGTAAGTTGGGTGTCTGGGGACCCTCTGCAGTGGTGGAGCTCTGTCCGTGCCAGTATGAGATTGATCCCTCCCAAACATCCAGTATTGACTCCTGACTTGATCTTTGTTGACTGGAAAGGAAGCCAGCGATGAGATCACACTGTGGACACGCACCTTGAGCTGGGCAGATCTCACCAATTCTGGTGTTGGCAAGACTGAAGGCACTGAAATATGTGGCTGTGATGGGGCTTGCAGGTACCCACATCCTCTGCTGAGAAGGGCCTAAGGCACTGCAGACCATGGCAGAAGTTGGGAAGAGATCCCAGGATCAGTGAGTGGCCAATTCAGACCTTTCCAGACAACCCCAATTTGATGGGCTTTCATAGTGCTCCTCTCGGGGAGGGCAAGAACCTGTGCATGGAGAGGCAACAGCCTAACACAGCGAGTTGGGGTCTGGCCTGCAAAGGGGTGCATGTTTTTAGGTGATGGAGGGTGAGGAGGAATGCAGGCAGGTAGGAGACAGCGTGTACGGGCACGAGCACGGGCGGATGTTTCTCCAGCACACACGCCCGTGTTCAGGAGTCCCCCTGGCCCTCCTGGTTGGGAGGCGAGGCAGCAATTAGGCTGATTGAAGGCCCAGTTGCTTATTGCACAACCCTGGAGGCAGTGCCCCTTGCCGCTTTTTGGTTCAAAGCATGTGAGGAGATAAGGATCTGCCTTGCAGAGCACTTGAGGAGCCCTGAGGCAATCCAAGGACAGCTCTGGCCATGCCACCCCACTGTTCTCTGACCTGCAGCCCTCCCCTCTTCCAGGCCAGCATCTCTACAAAAAGCCTTCTTAAGCCTACAGCAGCGCAAGGGGAGTTCCCTCCCCACTTACCTCACCCAACCCCTTGTAATTATTTGGGAGCTCACACAATTACTGTCAGCTTTCCTTGCTTACCAGCCTGTTCATGCAAGCTCCTGCTCCTCAGCTTCCACAGAGCTTCTGGTCTTTGCCTTCCTGCCTTGGTCGTGGGGGCAGAGTTAAAAACCCAGCTGGTTTCATGAGCGAAGCCTGTTTTTGTGTCTGATGGGTGGTCTCTGCCAGTAGTGAAGCAGATCTCCAATGGGTGGGTTGAGTGTAATGTCTCCTCTAGGTAGGCTCTTGGGTATCTAACCAAGGTTAGGCCATGCTCTACTGGACATACCACTTAGGTCTTTCCTTTATCTGCTATTTTCATTGGTCTTGTAGGAACATGACGTTGTTGGGAGCTCTCAGGCTCTGTGTGGTGAAATCAGTCACTGGATTCAAATTCTTGGGGTAGAGAGATGGACAAATGGGCCTTAGAAGCCCTACTGCAAATAGTTTAATCATCGAGACTAATACGGAACCATCCATCTGGTAGTGGAAGTGTAAGGAAACCTGATCACACTCCTGAATTTGAAGCTGTAATGTCAGTGGCCATGTTGCAGCAGCCTTGCAGCAGCCTTGCAGCAGCTTCCCATGCAGCAACCCACCGGCGTGTGTCCCCATCCTAACCCGGGGCTGAGCTGGTTGAATGATTTTCCACTGAAGAGCTTTGCTATGGGCAACACTCACTGGAGAGGGTCAAAAACTCCCCAGATCTGCTGGCTCTGTTGAGCTGTGATGGTTCCCAAGAGCCCATGTCTTCAGCAGCTTGGCTGGTACATTATCGTACCTTGGTTCCTCCAGGAGTCCCAGCTACAGGGCAGGACTGAGGGGTGTGGAGTTGGAACTGGATGGTGAGAGTGGGTAAGTAAAGCCCATCTCATGATTTCTAAATCAGACCTCTTGTCCTAGCAGGCCCTTCCTGCAGAAAACATTGAGTCTAGGTCATTTCAGCCTTCCCCCCCTCCCAGGCAAGGGAAGATATTTTCCCATAGATAACGTATGCCAGTTACTGCAGAAATGCTGAGATACCTGCCATGTCCAAGAGAGTCCCATGTCCTGCCTGGCTCAGTTGTCTCCACAGTTTTAACTTCCTCAGTTGGTTCTGAGCCTGAAGAAGAGCTAGGCTGGACCACAGCTGACCAAAGCATTAGTGGGGTTAGGGATAAAAATCACATTACAGAGGTCATCCTCTCATCCTGACCTTGGATGGGACGAAACACCTCTTCTGTTCTTAGAAGTCCTCCAAGGTTTGAATACCACATCTTCCCTCCAAAAGTCCATTTCGCCAGCAAAAGTCTACTCTAATATTCAACCCGGCTCCTCCTTGCTGATGTGCTGATTAGTCCACCCAGTCTACCTTCCTGGGTGGACTGAAGTCAACATGTCTTGTGTTGCTCAACTAGGAGATGCTGCCCCAAGACCTCAGTCACTGAGCAGCTGCTCTCCACCCAGCAGATTTAGCTGTTAAACTGCTCTATAATAGGAAAAGCAGCAAGGGAGGGAGAAGCAGCCACCACATCTCCAGCTACAAGATCTTCCTAATCCAGGTGTCCCTGGCAGGTGTGTTTGTGCCGGTGGATGATGCCTATTTAGGAGCAGGTCCTTCCTACTGCTGCTTCATGCCAGAGCCCAGAGAGGCTGCTCACAGTCGATCCAGGTATTGGTGTGTTTCTGGTACAAGGGCTGCCCACTGCATAGGTGGCCTGGAGTGGTCAGGCTCTCGCGCGTTGTGATTTACTATCCATGACCCCTTCGGGGGCCAAACTGGGTCCCTCAAATGGGCAGCTTGTCCAACAGCACCCTACAGCCTTGCTATGGGGTCAGCTCTTTCCACGTGGGATAAAAAGGCATCTCTGAGCCTTACAACATCTTTTATCCAACTGCATCAGTTGAGACATGCTGGACAGAGGATCAGGGTGTGTGTAGGCTCTGCTTATGCCAATTATTTGATTACGAGTTGGGTACTTAAAAAACCATGACACACTTTGGTAAGTGAGCAATGTAATTAGCTTGCTCGCAGCCAGGGCAAGTCTGCTGCTGCAGACCAGCTCTGGGATCTCCCCGCGACCTGACCCTCCTCTGGAGAAGACCTTGCTCGGACTGGAAGTAAATGCTGTGGTGATAGTTGGACTCTTTCTGGCAAGGCGATGGCTCCTGACCCTGCGGTGATCATGGTGGCTATGCTGGGGGGATGCTGGAAGCCAGGGCTGCCTGGCCTGGCAATCACTGCTGAAGACCTGCATGATGGTTTGCTAAGGACGGGCTGGAGATGGACTGTGCAGTGACTACGCTCGTTGGGACAGCGGGCAGCCCATGGGGAAAAGGGCTTTCGGTGAATGCCTGGAGCCTTGGGTGCACCCCTTGCACCTGCCTTGGCTCTAGGCAAATCAGTTCTCTCTGCCCTGGGCTCTGCTTTATCTAATTTGGCTGCAGCCCGTCATCTAATTGCAGTAGATCCAACCCTTTCCCAGCCAACTCCGTTGTCTGTCCTGGGAGCTCCTAGGAAAGGGGAATGGGATGAGAGGAGGAAAATAACCCAGGAAATGGGTGGGGAATGTGCCTGGGACACATTTGGGATGGGACGGGAGTGGGCTGAGGTCTCCAGCCACGGGGAGGCAGCAGGACCCTGACAGCCCCCCATGCATTCCTCCACCGTCCCTTGACCAGCCTTTGCCTCCCCCATCTTGATAATTCCCCCCTTAGCAGCACCGCAGCACACAGGGATGTACAAAACAGTGAATGCTTTTTATTTTGCTGCTGGAGTGAAACCACCGTAATTTCATAAAACTAAAAAAAAAAAAAAGGTGATTACTAAAAGGCATACATTTTTTTTTCCTTTTTACACAAAATGTAAGTAAACAGACAAGTTTCTTTTTAAAAAGGTTATAAAGTGTCAAGATCCTATACCTCATCTGCATATTCAAAGTGGTGCCATCTGATACAAAAAGCATTGGGTATAATAATTTAGCTATGGCTCAGACAAAAAATAAAACAAAACAAAACAAAAAAAAGAAGTCATCTGGGCTTAATCTACATACGACTACGACTGCCCAGGGAGTTAAAAAGGAAAATATGCAGTTCTTTGTTGCACAGAAAGGAACAGCAGGGAAGTCGAGAGTTCATTGGGAGATCGGCATCTAAAGGGAAGCCGAGTGCAGCGAAAAGTCCCCCTCCCCGGGAATGTCTTCCAGAGCCTGCGAGCGGGACCACAGCCGGCCCGTGACCCCCCGCTGCGCAAAGAAACCAGCCGCATTTTTCTCCCACCAGACAGTATCCCATCCAAGTCCACCCGCCAAACTGCACCTACCCAGCCCGCTGGAAGCAAATGAGATACAAGACCCTGGAAACTGCGTGGAAGTCACGAATCTCCCTGTGCGTTTTCCCACTGGGACTAATAAAACCCAAACAAACCCAATAAAAAAAAAAAAAAAAGAAAACGACTTGTTCTACTGTAGATAGAGCAAGACTCTCTGCTTCTTCGGGAAATCTGTTACTCATAAACCTCCTCGTCCAAAGCTCTCAGCCCAAGCACCACAGTGTCAGCCTTATTGCAAGACATAATATGAATTTACAAATGCAAAGTCTTTAAATACGCGTCACCAGACCTTTCTTAAATAAAGAGCTGGCCATTTGCGACAGCCGTGTTGCCTTCCTTCCCACCACTGCTCCCACCAGGCACTCCATCTAACTGGGAAACATGGAGAACAGAAGGCACACACAAGCTTCTTAACTGAAATGCAGATAAAGGTATACGTGTGCCACCAGTGAGAGGCCACAACTATGAATTTCTGCTCAGATTTATTCCCCCACATGAGGTTCAGCCATGATTGATTCCTGGGCAAAGCCTACAAGCTCTTGGTTTGATGGTTAGGGCATCTCTGCTTTGCTTTGGGTCTCCAAAGCTCTTGCTACCTAGTTTGGAGCCCTGTCCCTGCAAACTATGGAAAGATGACAGGTTTCCATGGTGGGGTGAGGGAGGTCGATAGGGGTGAGGAGGTATAAAACCCTGTTTGTGCCTTTGCTTCTGCAGAAAAGGGCAGGATAAGGTGGTTGGTTTATAGCCAAAGCCATGGGGGTGTCTGTTCCCTTTGAGATCTGCCAAGACTCAATGGAGACAACTGGAGCAGTAACAGAATTGGTAAATCGTTCAGATTTTTAAGGCTCTCCTTTCAACATCTTGGCATCTGAGGTGAAACAAGGATTAGTGTACAATGAGACCCCAAAACCAGCCCAAACCATGAGCCCTTGGCTGCTTAGGCCTCACTCTGGTGCTAGGTGTCTAGTGAGCTCCAACTTTTCCTCTTCCCCAACTGTCCTGAGATTTTTGTGAAGGAACTGGGCTCTTCTTTGAGATTTCTAACTCAAAACGCGGTTGGAAGACCCCTCAGTTTCCCCAGTCTGTTATGTTTCCATAACAGTCTTTAGTCTGAAACACTGAGGAGCTGGTACCTCAGAGGCAGGAACCCAAGTCCACATCAAAAAATCCCAAATATTTGGCAGTCCAACACAGAGAAATCTTGGAGTGGTTTCAAGCCCTCCATGCAAGGATGGCAGCTCCTGGGCTGCTGAAGTGTTTGTCCATGAAGCAGCACATGGGAGGTGACAGCAAGTTCTAGGACAGGGGAGAGACATCCATTAAAAAAAAAAAAAAAGAAAAAAGAAAAAAATTAAGACAATTAAAGCAGCATGGTTTTGGTTTTTTTTTTTTGCAGTGACTCACAAAACTGAAGAGTATCCAGATGCCGCTCTGCCAGCTAGAGGCGCTCAAGATTTGGCCACACGGATTGTACCAGGTCAAGAACTGCTCTTACACTAGAAGCGCTCTATTTTTAAGGTGGTTGGGTTGATGCTACATAAAGCAAAGGAGCACTGCAAAGCCTGTCCCCCCCTCCCGCCATGTTCCCCGCAAACAAGCCCACCAAGCTGGGATTTGAGTGTACTCTCCCTCATTAGAACTCAGCACCGAGCACTTCCACCACCAAACCCTGCAAGGAAGAGGTGAAGAGTTCCTGTGGCCAAAGGAAGCTGAATTCAAACCCCTCTGTTGCCATCTTGACCCCAACTCAAAAGCATCGTGGCTGAAGCCCCTGGACGGCCTGCCCTGGGCAATCTGCCATGCGATGCTTTCATGAGTGTGGGCAATGAAAACATTTCTCTTCCTCTTGCCAGGGCAGAAACATCTCCAAGCCTGCAAAGCAACAGCTCCCACTGCTTTATCCTAAATTCTTTGCAAGTCATGGCACAGCCCGTTGTGACCAGGGAGCACATGAGACCACGAAGTCTCCTGGCTAAGAGGGATTGGGACTGTCCCCGTCACAATGCCGAGTCACCTCCTACTGCCCCTGGGGACGAAGCAGCACCTATTTTAGCAGCAGGACAATGGGGCAAGGAAGAGGATGGTGACCCACCCAGTGGAACTGCTGCAATACACAATTCAGGCCTTTTTATCAGCCCAATTTCTCACCCTTCCCGACAAACGCAGACCCTTCAACCACCGCCACCTTCCCCATGAGACATAGCAACCAACAGCCTTGAATGGGGCAGGAGAAACTCAAGGGACCAAGGGCTGTCCCACAGTGTGGGGTCTTGGACAGGCCCAAGGTGTCTGGTATGACAGCTCTGCGGCCATGTGTGGAGGGTCTCCACCTTGCTCGGCACCACAGCCCGTCCCATGGGATGGCTATCCCTGCCATGCAGTGAGGCTGGCTCCCATCAGTAGAGGAGTGGCACTTGAAACAGCTCCAAGCTCCTCCTCTGCCCATGTGTGGTGGCACAGAGCCATCCTCTACCCTTCTGCAGGTACCGAAAGTGTCTAACCAGCCTTCCTCACCACTTATGCCAAGCGATGAACCCTCTGAAGCAAATGTCTCTGTATACTATGTTTTGGAAGGCACACAAACCTTTGGAGATACCCAACACAGGGCACTGAAGGCCTCTCAAGTTGGGCAGCCTAAAATCACAAGATGCTGGATGACCAGCCCTCCTTGCCCCAGCATCTGCAATACTCTGCAGCTGAGGGGGTGAGCAGCAGTGGGCCCAAAGGATACCTGGAGCATCCCTTGGGCCACAGGTATGCTCTGGTGACAGCAGATGGCAGCTGGCTGTGACCTGGTGCCGGGGATCGGTCTGGGGGGCCATGGGTCACCACCCGGGCTCCACCAGGCAGCGATGGGAGAAACAAAGGCCAGAGGACGTGCGGAAGACAAACAGGGCTTTTTTTAAGTTTGGTTTTTTTTTTTTTTCCTTTAATTAGCAAATTTCTTCTTATCCTTGTCAAAAGAAAAAAACACCCCCATGCCCCCTACATGCCCACCGCTCCAGCTGCTGCAAGCGTTCAAAGGCAGAAAGTTGAGAGATGTTTAATGTCCCGGCTCAGGCAGCTCTGAGTCCACTCCACCAGGGCACGCGCCAGAGGGTTTTGGGGTGCCAGGCGTTGTGTTACAGATGCCACCAGGTGTGGGAAAGGCAGGTGCAAAATTTGGTGACGTGCTCCTGCCAGGAGCACCTGAAATCCCCCAGGAAAGCTGCAGCCCAGCCCCTTGGACAGCAAATGCAGCGGTGGAGGACATGGACGTGCCCCCAAGATATGCGTTGCGTCCCCAGGGCATCGCAGCCAGAATTGGGGTTTGTGCCGCGGCTCGGAGATGGGGACACGACAGGACAGAACCCACCACCCTCTGCATTGAATTTGGAAGCTATAAATAAGAGCACCCCACGCTTTGGGGGACCCAGTGCTGACCCTGCACCCTGTCAAAGCTGGGTGCCTCAAAGCCTTGCCACGGTCCCCCAGTTCCCCCAGCGCCTCTGCCTTTGCTGCAGCAAGCCCCCAACGAGCCCCATCTGCAGCATCCCGGCTGGCATCAAGGCAACAGGGAGATGGTGAAGTGGCAGAGGGGCCAGGAGAAAAGGAATGGTGCCGGGGGGACTTAGCTCAGGCCTTCCTGTGGCCACAAGACCAGCACCAAGCTACGAGCCCCCTTCACCTCTCCCTGCCATCACCATCTTCCCCCCTAGAGGCCCTTGCGCAATCCCCACCTCTGTCCCAGCTGTTGCAGCCCTTATTTATAGGGAAAAGGTGGGAAAGGGCTTTTCTGGAGGTGCTCCAGCCCTCCTGCTCCCCATCCCTTCTCAGCTGGCACAGCCCCGCCTGCATCACCCCCAAACCAAGCACCCTCCGCCCATCCCTTTCAGTGCAACGGGAGGGGAAAAGGGAGGAGGAGGAAGGCGATGAAGAACCGTCACGTAAGCTCACTGCCTGCTAACGCCAAGAGTCAAAGGGCAGTACTGCCTTCCCTCCTCAGGGCTGTAGCTGGAGAGAGCAGCCTTTTTCGGGGGTCCGGCAAGACGACCATGCTGTGGGTGCTGGAACACGTTGGTGGTGCTCCATGTCCCCCCACCCCAGCCCCGTCACTGGGGCGGTGCGTGGGGTGCACGGGGCTGGGCGAGGAGGTGAGGGGGTGAGATGCGTGCGAGTGCCTGGGTGTCTGTGTGCACGGATTTTGGCAAGAGGTCATTGAGGTTACATGATGCAGCATTTGTTCTTGTGGTTATGAGGGTCCTTAAATCGGAGTCTCTGCTTTGGTCGGTATTTTTCCAAGTACGTCAGCTGCTTGCTGTTGATGGCTCCTCTGCGCTTCCTGTGGGGACAGAGAAGAGCCGGCACCGTCAGTAGTGTGGCAGAAGATCCCCTCACCCCAAACCCATCCCTGTTGGGCTGCTGAACACCCCTGCCTGGAGCAGGAAGGGATTTTGGAGGCGACAGGCTCATGCGTCCTCTGGGGATGGAGACAGACGCCGACCCCAACCCCAACAGCATTTCTTGCTCATCCGCTCTGCGAGTCTTAGGACACGGAGAGCCAGGGAAGACACATGTGGGGAGGCTGCCCAAAGCAGGGTACCTGCCAAAAGGCCCCCAAGGATGCTCCCAGATGCCTCCCCAGCCTCCCGCAGCCCTGATGCAAAGGCACAGGGTACATGGTCCTGCTCCCCGCCTTTTCTTCCATGCCAAAAGGAGAGAAAAGTACCCCCAGTGCCCCCAAAAAACCCTGAAGCATGCCAGATCTCTCCGTTCCCTCGGAGAGGGGCTGCTTTCTCCCCCAACGCCAAAACGCCACTCGACTTACTGTCGGATGAACTGGATGGCGTCTTCGTACTTCATCCCGCTCTCGATCAAGGCCAGCGCGACGAGGACAGGAGCACTGAAAGGCAATGGCAGTGGTGGTCAATCCCCAGCCATGTGGCCCAGAGGCTGACCTCCTGTCCTGGGCTGGGGGGGACACACACCACCGGGCTGTAATGGTGGCATTGCGGGCAATCACCAGCGCTGGCTTTTAGTTTGTAATTTCTTGTCATTTGCCTTCAAGTGATGCCCCAAGGAACGGCTGATTTTAGGGGTAAAAATGTGTTTTTACAGGATGGGACTGTCAGGTGATTGCTGCTCTTCTAATAAGCATGAGGACTTTGGAGGCAAAACTATCGGAGAAGTGGATGTAAATACACAGGCAAAACCTGACCTGCGGTGGAGGGAGCAGCAAAACACAGGGGCTCTCGAAACGTGGCGGCTCCCGGTTGTAGCGGGAAGCATTTTGCAGTATTTCCCAGATAAGCTCTTAGCTAAAGCAAAATCGCTGTGTGGCACTGGCAGGACAGTGGAGAGACCTTATCGCTCTCCACAGCTACCTGACAGGAGGGTGTAGTGAGGAGGGTGTTGGTCTCTTTGCCCAAGTAACCAGTGATAGGACATGGGGTAATGGCCTCAAGTTGCGCCAGGGGAGGTTTAGATGGGATGTTAGGAAAAATGTCTTTACTGAAAGAGTGGTGAGGCATTGGAAGAGGCTGCCCAGGGAAGTGGTGGGGTCACCATCCCTGGAGGTGTTAAAAAAAGTCTGGATGTGGCACTTCAGGACATGGTTTAGTAGGCATGGTGGTGTTGGGTTGACAGTTGGACTGGATGATCTCAGAGGTCTTTTCCAACCTTAATAATTTTATGATTCTATGATTCTATGACAGCAGTGAGAAGCCGGGTCCTCCCTTGTGTCCAGGATTTGGCCATGAGAAGTGCAAGGAGGAGCTCAGGCAGCTGCTCCCCTCCCTGTCAATGCCTTATCCCGCTAAGGTCTCCTCTGCATGCAAAACCCCTGCTCTAAGGTGGAAGGAGGAGAGCAGGCATATTTTTTCCCTCTTCCCAATTCATGGGTGTCGTGGCAGCCGGGCTGCTGGGCTCTGACTTACCGCCCCAGGCCAGCCACACAGTGCACGGCCACGCAGCAGCCAGGGTCTTCGCAGAACTTGGTCTTCAGCAAGTTGAGCCAATCTTCCACTATCTTGCTGGGAGGAGGTGCTCCATCATCGAACGGCCAGTCCTGCAAGGCGGGAGGCAAGGTCGGGGGAAGAGAGAAATACTGTTAGATCCTGGGGAAAAACTCAGGGGATTGCTTTTTACTCAGGGTGATGATTTTTTGGACCTCGGCAGTGGGGAGGTGGATGCATATGCCAGCAACCAGGCTCACAGCACAGCTCCATAGGGTTGTAGCAGCCATAAGAGCCTAGGTCTGCGGTCCTCCCATCTCCTGTGGACAGGTTCAGCCCTCAGGAGCACCTAGAGGACCTGCAACATGGTCCCCATGTCCTCCTGCCTGCATGGATCATGGCAGCCATCGCCTGCCTCCTCCCCATTCGGATGACCGCCCTGAGCTCTGCCACAACCCTCATCCTTCCCCCCCGCCAACTCCTGTCTAAATCCAGCACTTGGGAGTGCAAAGCCACTTTGTAGGAAGTTTGAGCAAAGGTGGATTGGAGATGGCTGAAATCTTGGGGCCTGACACGGTGCCTAAATTCAGCTTCCTGCGACAGATGGGAATGCAAGTGAACACAGAGCCCCGAAAGCATGCTCTGAGGGACCCCCTAACACAGCCCTAGAGAGAACTGGAGGGAGGGAGGGAAGGAGACCCCTCCAAATGGTGTCATTTAAATAGCATCCTTCAGGAAGGGCTCTTAAGGGACAAAAAAAAAAAGTGCTCGTCTTCTGAGCTTCATCTTCAACCTGCATGGACGCAACGTTGGAGGTCGGTGACGAAGAGGGTAAAATGGGTGCTGCGTTAAGCACCCCTGGGCTCTGCTGTGGGGGAGAAGTGTCACCCCCCTTGCCTGTGACTGCTGTAGCATTTTGGGGAAGGCACAGTCTCTCCTCATGGGCACCAGCAGCCAGTCGAGGCTGTATGTCTCTCCCAAAACGGGGAAATCACTACCATAGTGGATTTTGCAGGAGGAACGTGGCCACTGGCCACGCAGCAGTGGGAGGGGGACGGGAGGGAGCATCGCTTGGAGGGGACGTGGCACGGCGATCCCAGGTGAGTGGGAAGCATGGAGCTGTAAATCCTCATGTTTGAGGAGTGAGTCACTAAGCCGTTGTGCCGGAGTCATCCTTGGTATAAGACGGCAAAAGAAGCCACTGAGCTTTACTTCAGCCTTTGAACCCGTGATGTGATTCCAGTGTGGCTTTGCTAGGAAAGGAGTGCACTGGGCTTCAGGGTACCGTAATGCTTGAGCCAGCCCCACACTGCACAGGCCGTGCCTGTCCTACAAGATTATCTCCTCCCCACAACGCCTGGATAAACCTGCTTCAGCCACGACCGCGGGTCACCGGGCTCACCGGGGATGACACACCATATCACAAAATCATTGAATTATAGAATGGTTTGGGTTGGAAGGGACCTGCAAAGATCATCTCGTTCCAACCTCCCTGCCCATGGCATCTTTCACTAGATCAGGTTGCTTAAAGCCCCGACCAGCCTGACCTTGAACACGTCCAATGACGGGGCATTCACAACTTCTCTGGACAATCTGGTCCAATGTCTCATCACCATTATTGTAAAAAAAAAACTCTTCCTTATGTCCATTCTAAATCTTCCCTCTTTCAGTTTAGAACTGTTGCCCGTTGTCCTGTCACTAGAGGCCTGGGTAAAAAGTCTTTCTCCATCTTTCTTACAAGCTCCCTTTAAATATATTGAAAGGCTGCAATAAGGTCTCCCTGGAATCTTCTCTTCTCCAGGCTGAACAACCCCACCTCTCTCAGCCTTTCTTCACAGCAGAGGTGTTCCAGGCCTCTGAACCACTTTCATGGTCCTCCTCTGGACCTGATCCAACAGCTCCATGTCTTCTCATGCTCGGGTCCCCTGAGCTGGATGCACTAGTCCAGGTGGGGCCTCACCAGAACAGAGTAGAGGGGCAGAATCACCTCCCTCGACCTGCTGGCCATGCTTCTTTAGATGCAGCCCAGGATGTGATTGGCTTTCTGGGCTGCAAGTGCATGTTGCCGGCTCATGTCCCATTTTTCGTCCATCAGTACCCCCAAGACCTTCTCTGCAGGGCTGCTCTCTATCCATTCATCACCCAGTCTGTACTGATACAGTGGATTGCCCTGACTCAGGTGCAGGACCTTGCACTTGGCCTTGTTGAACTTCATGAGGTTCACATGGGCCCACTCCTCCAGCCTGTCAAGGTCCCTCTGCATGGCATCCCTTCCCTCAAGTGAATTAACTGCACCACTCAGCTTGGTGTCATCCGCAAACTTGCTGAGGGTGCACACAATCCCACCTAATGAGGAAGACATTAAACAGTATCGGTATATCCAATGCAGTATATCCATACTGCACCATAAACCTTCCTACAGAAACATACACAGCGCCGGTTTCCTGGCAGGATTTCTGCCCCATCTCCGACCTGCTGGCAGAGCTGCCAAAGCACCGAGTGCTGCCCAGGCTGCCTGGCCAGGAGGAGGCTCAGCAACAGAGTAGGTACTGGTGAATGTGGCCTCCAAGCAGACATCCACAGCACAGGACACCTGCGTCTGGCAGGACGCAGAAATTGCTGTCAGCTTTGGAGATTGCTTGGGATCCCCTGCGGCACGCAGAGGAGCCAAATGCAGAGGAGGCATCCAAAACCCGCCAGGGAGTGCGTCCAGAATGGGACAACCGTGGGCATCGTGGCTGCGGATGCCAGTGCCCAGGCACACCACACCGAAGTCAGGCCTTGACCAGTTTGTGTCTATTCCCCAAAGAAAGGGATAGGATATATAGATATAGTCTGTATAGATAGATATTGAGACTAGATATAAGGAAGACATTTTTTACGATGAGGGTGGTGAAACGCTGGCACAGGTTGCCCAGAGAGGTGGTCGATGTCCCATCCCTGGAAACATTCAAGGTCAGGTTGGACGGGGCTCTGAGCGACCTGATCTGGTTGAAGGTGTCCCTGCTCACTGCAGGGGGTTGGACTAGATGGTCTTGAAAGGTCCCTTCCAGCCCAAAACATTCTGATTCTATTTTATATATTTGATATAGATGTACAGAGATGTAGAGAGAGATATGTCTGTATCTGCATAGATATATCTATCCATAGATACACAGGCTATAGTATTGTTTTTATATATAGTGATATGACAAGAGGAAATGGCCTCAAGTTGCGCCAGGGGAGGTTTAGATTGGATATTAGGAAAAGTTTCTTTCCTGAAAGAGTGGTGAGACATTGGAAGAGTCTGCCCAGGGAGCTGGTGGAGTCCCCATCCCTGGAGGTGTTCAAAAAACGTGTGGATGTGGCACTTCAAGACACGGTTTAGTAGTCATGGTGCCGTTGGGTTGACAGTTGGACTGGATGATCTCAGAGGTCTTTTCCAACCTTAATGATTCTATGATTCTATATATAGTTTCTATATAGTTATAAAAACCTGTATCTTATATATAGAAACGATATAGTCTCTATATAGTATCTTGTATAGTTTCTGTATCTAGGATATAGGTATCTCCCTATATATCCTAGATAAAGATGATCTCTGTATGTAGAGAGGTAGGTATATCTTAGATACAGAAACTCAGACTGAAGACTCCAGCCAGAAACAGGGTAAAAGGGAGAAAGTCTGTAGAAGAACAGAGAGGACCTCCTACATGCAGGATACAGCTATCTTTCTCTATAAGATATATCCTATAGAGACATAGCTTCTGTATCTAGAGAGATCTGCATCTGGAGGATCTGTATCTAGAGAGATGTAGGATCTGTCACCTACCTATATCCCAGAGGATCTAGGATAGAGTTTATCTCTCTCTATAGGCGATACATAGAATTATACAGAGAGAGCTATACAGAGAGGACCTACACACAGAAGACCACCTCAGGAGACATGAGGCACTTCCAAACCCTTTCCTAAATAACAAGCAGAGCCTCACTTTCCAGCTGGAGCTGAACTCCCTGGCAGGGCAATCATGCCTGACATCATCTCCAATTACTTATCAGCCAAGATGCAGCCCAGGCAGCTGCCTGCTCTGCCTCCTTGCCTTTTCCTGCTTGCTGCCTGCTCCCTTTCATCCCCCGGAGCTGCACCAGCTGCCTGCTGGAAGAGCAAAAAACCCACCCTCCCGGATAAAATAACGCCGGGGGTTAACGGGAACCACATGCATCTTCCACGTGGGATCAGGCACTCTCATCCCCTGGATGCTTTAAAGCCCGAGCGACAGGCAGGGAAGGCAGCTGCCCACTCAACCATATGAGTCACAGTTTCGGGTGCGTGGGCAGCGCTTTCTTTTTTTAAAGCACCAGCCCCATCTCAGCTCCAGGAGCGAGGAGCTTCACCGAGGATGAAGCTGGGCTTCAGACCCTGCTCCTGGGCAAGTGTGAGGCCGATTCGGTCTATCCGAGGCGTGGGGTGTTTCGCAGACCCCAGGGATAGGGATATTTAAGCGGAGGGGGGCAGGCAGCCTCCCCGGTGCACATCCCGCCGCCCACCTACCATGACAGTGATGCCATCCTTCTCCAGGGGGGTCTTGTCATAGGTCACTTCACACACTCGCACCACCGTGGTGGCACCGTACTTCTTCAGGTCCTGGGGAGGGAAGGAGAAGGAAGGGTCTGAAAAAAACCCTGCCAGTTGCACCCCAGATGACCCCAACACATCCGAGCACTGCTACGACCACATGGACCACTACGGACCCTAAAACAGTGCTGTGCCCCATCTCTGGACCCTTGAGCAAACCCCTCTGTGGTCCAGCCAGCCTGGGAAGCACAAGGAAACATTAAATCCCAGAGCACCAAAGTTGCGTGGCCACAGTCAGATTTTTACCCAGCACCTTCACGACTCCTCGGAATCACAAGTGCCAACGGGGCCGTTTATTTTTAAGCCCCCATGGCCGCACCAGCTGGGACTTTGCACCCCAAGCAAAGCAACATCCCTGACACGGATGCAAATCCACCGAAGGAGAAATGATTTGTGCCCGGGTGAGGTCGCAACTCCCGCTGCAGAAATGCACAGGGGCGGCTGGGGGGTTCGTAGCGCGCCCCACCGACCGCACTCAGCGTCTTGCAGATTGCTCAGGGGCTCCTTCTTGACCTCCTTGTTGTATCCCGTCATCACTCCAACACGCTGCAGGCTTGGGCGTGGGACTTGGGCTGTTTCCAGCGTGGCTTATTGCCCGCCACAGGGATTGCCCTCGGACTATGTGCCAGCGTACCGGCCCCGCTGGGCACTGCGTGAGATGGTCACCTTCAGTGATCCATCTCTTTCCGTCCCCGTGTACGCTCACCAGACCACAGTAAACCCCTGCACATGCGGGAGAGCTCAGCCAAAAATCTAAGCAGCTGGAGGCAAGGGGAATTCCCCCCTTCCCACTGGGCTGTCCCCATCACCTTGTGTGCAGCATGCAGGGTACGGGGTGGCCGTCCCCAAATCCCAACCACCTCCCTGCATCTCTCCAAGCTGGTGGCACTCACGCTTGTTTTTTCAGGTGTGCACTGGGAAGGCCTCCCTAAGCTCAGAGGATGCCTCTGGTGCCAGCACATCAGACCTCAACGCCATTTAGGTCTAAGGCAAAAACCCTTTGCCAGGCTCACACACAGCCCCAGGTCCCCTCCGTGAACGCAGCAACATCCCAAAACGACTCCCCGTAAGCAGAAGCCGCTTGTGCTGGCTTGACTGAACCGGCAGGACGTGGCGTCTCCCCCAGGCATTGATAAAAAGAGCAAGTCGAAGCTTTTCGCTCCAGACCACGGACACATATGCATTAATCCCCACCTTGACTCCTGGCTGCTGCCAGTGCCAGAGGCACACAGCTGGCACCAAGGCCTCCAGTTCCTTGTGCACTGTCCTGGCCAGTGGAAAGACGCTGGGGTGTTTGGGATGAAAAGTCCTTATGGAGGTGCTGGGAAATGTAGGGGAAGTTGTGTGCATCCATGTGCATCCCTGCAAAGTCCCTTGACCTGATGTGCTGGTGGAGCTGGCAGGGGATGCACCAGGCACAGGGAAACTCTGCTACGGCTCCGCCATGCCCAAACACCGCGCTCCACAATGTCCTGCCCTAAAAAGCCGGCGGTGATCCGACCCACCGCGCTGGGATGCCACCAGGGTCATGGTACCAAAGTGGACTTGCCGCTGCCTTGACCTACAGAAGACTGATCCCTGTTGCATCCCAACGTCAGCTTTTAGCCCCAAAATGCGCAGCTGGGCCCCAGCTCCACCCCGCTTCCAGCCTCCCCTCCTTACCTCCAAGAAGGTGCTGAGTGTGGCGTTGGTGGGGTTGTGGGTGATCAGGAACCTCATGTTTTTGTAGCAGACCTCCACCGGCGCAGGGCGGTTCATCCGGGCCATGGCGGGACGGAGGAGGGTGAGGAGGTGGTGCTGACGATGGTGGGGGAAAAATCCAAGAAGAGCGTGGCGTGGAGGGGGAAAAAAAGAAAACCAACAACCCCTCTGCGCTTGGAAAATAAAAATAAAACAGGATCGAGAACTCAATATACAGACGTTGTGCAAATAATCCCAGCTCCTGGGAGCGCGCCGGCTTCCTCAACACACCGCAAGCTCCCCGGGGGAAAAAGCCAGGCGGGAAAAAAATAATATTAATGATAATAATAATAATAATAATAATAAAAAAAAAAATCCCTTTGCTGTAGTGTCGGCGTCCTCGGCGTGTGTGCGACGGCGAGAGGCTTCCGCCTCCGGTGCCGCGCCGCTCCCTGGCGCTCTAGAAAGGCCTCTGCATATGGGGGGTGGCGGTGGCGGGAGGGTGACCCCCGTCACGTTACCCCATCGGGGTATGTGGAGTACTTGGGGGTGGCACGGGGGGCCGGGAGCCTACGGGGCGGCGTCGGCGGCGTCCGGCAGCGGTCCCTCGCTGGGGCGATCCATGCACGGGAGCCTTGAATGGTTGAGTTGGAGGGTTGGGATGCCGGGCGAGAGGAGGCGAGGCGGCCGGGCGCTGCTTCACGGGGCGAGCTGCCGGGGGCTGTGGGGCTCAGAGCTGCTCCTCAGCACCTCCATCAATCCCGGCGGAGAGCGAGGCTGCAGGAGAGGGAAAGGGGAAAACGGTGGTGAGGGTGTCTTCCTCCCCAAACTGGCTCCAAGGAAGCCCCCGGCTGCTGCGAGGTGGGGACAACACGGTGCCCCCGAATGCACCAGCAACCCGCCGCATCCCGCATGAGCATCCCTGTCCATGCTCGTCTTCGCAGGAGATGGCAGATTAGAAAGCGAGGTGGTATTTAAAGGAACCGGCTGCCCAGGGAGATGGTGGAGTCCCCATCCCTGGAGGCGTTCAAAAAACGTGTGGATGTGGCACTCCAGGACATGGTTTAGCAGGCATGGTGGTGTTGGGTTGACGGTTGGGCTAGGTGATCTCAGAGGCCTTTTCCAACCTGAATGATTCTATGATTCTATGAAAAGCTGAAATATTGTCTGAAAAGCTAAAAACGGCACCGGACAGCGTGTGTGTGGGGGCAACACACGCTCCCCACCCCCGTGAAAGGGAAAGGCACGCGGCAGGGAAGGGGCTTGCTCTCACGCCACCCAACACCAGCGCCCGGCTGGTATATTATAAGCACCCGAGCCACGCGAGCTGATCCCCCATCAGCACCCATCCCGTCCCGCCAGACCTCACCTTTGCGTCCCCGAAACGCACGGGGCGGCACGGCGAGTGTTTCCACCCCGGACGCAGCGCTCGGCCCGAAACCTGCTGCTGCTGCCCCTAATCGGCCACACGCTCCCGGCGCCGCTCGAGCGGCTCACGTCCACCAAATGCACCTCTAATGCTCTTAGGCCAACTAAGCCGCCTGCAAATGAGCTTTCTTGGGGACTGGGGGGAGCAGAGGAGGGGGTTGTGGGCAGGCGGTTTCGCCAGTGCTGGCGATGGATGCATCCCCCCGGCGCGCGCATCCGCATCCGCATCGCCGCCGGTGCGTCGCTCCCTATAAAATACCCTGGCCTCGCGACCTGGGGCATCTTTACCTTCAAGGATGGCAATGGGGAGAATTAAAAAAGAAAATCAGTTCCCACGGTGGAAACGCCAAAACCCAAGAAAGGCTGGGCCCTTGGGGGAGGCGAGGATGCTGCCAGCCCCGCTCGGAGAAGAGGGAAACCCGGCGCTTTCCCGGGATGTTACCCGCCGGACTCTTGTTTTGAAGCTAGTCCCTTCCCCGGGTCAGTGACTGCTTAGCGCCGCGTGGCCGAAGCCTCAAAATAGACCATAAGCACATAAGTAACCCGACTCGGCCTGGCACAACCCCCTTGCCTCTCCTCCTGATGCCCCAGCACTCAGAAACTTTCCCCTCTGGGTCGTTTTACCCCCGTGCAACAAGACAAGGTGGGAGCAGGGAGGTGTGCTGAGGACCGACCGGCTCATCACACCCCCCGGGTGCTGTCGCTGGGCTCCTCCGTGCCTGAGCATCATTTACAACCCGCTCCTGCTTCACCAGCAGTCCCCAGGGAATGAAAAAAAGAAATGAACAGCAAAAAAACAAACAAATACCAAAAAATCAAATAGCAAAGGGAAAAAAAAGCCAGGCGAGAGGTGGCTGCTCTCCTGAACGTGCCCAGCGTGGCTGCTAAAGCCGTGGACTTTCCTGAAGCAGGGCACTAATTATTTATTATTGGCAGCACGTGCGAGCCCTGGCGCTGCCCTGGCAGACTGTGCATCTCCGTGTCCGTGGTTTTACAGCTGGGATTTTGGAAAGGAGCTTAGAGGGGGCGAGGAGCTGGGAAAGGGCCAAAACTCAAGGGGATTTCAGCACTGAGCTTTCCCCAGCTCCCCTGCAGACTCTCGTATGTCCCTGTCCCCCTCAGTTGCCCCAAACCCCCTTGACAATCACGTCCCATCACTCCTCATTTATTTTTTGCCTGTAAAAAAAAAACGGGTAACGCTACCCCAGAGCCAGGAGGAGATGGGACAGAACCAGCTCTGCTCTGTGATGGTGACTTGTGGCCAAGCAGCATCGAGCCACAGGCTCCTTTGGTTAGGGGGTGTTGGTTTGGGTTTTTTTTTTCACAGGATGTTAAAGAACAATAATAATCTGCCCTGCAAGGATGCTCTGCGAAGTTCAAGCCCTGCCTGGGCTGCAGGGGATGAGTGGGACATCCTGGGGGGGATTTTCCAGTCCCAATTGAGAAAATTGGATTTTACGAGCTGATGGAGGCTGGAAGCTCAGCTGAGGGATGGGAGCAAGGTAGGAGCTGCCTCCCAGCAGCATTTTAAGTCCGATTCAGAGCAGCTCAGCCCCCCCCGGTGATGCTGACTCCCCTGGAGCAGCTCACCCTCCCCAGCTGGACCACAGCAGCTGGGATCTTTGCTCAAAGCTTGCACTGCTCCTGCAAGATGGGATGGGAAACCAGCTTTCCCCTCCACGGCTCGCTGTGCTTTTCCAGCCATGTTCCCACCCATCACTTTGCTTGTGGGGTCTGCTCCCCCTGGAGATGAGCTCACCATGGCCGGGTAAGAAATGGTATTTCTGGAGGGTAATTTTGGGCTGGTTTTGGCTATGTGGCTCCTACAGGTCCAGCTGCTGAGCTGCAGGCCAGCACGGCCACAAAAAGAGCCAGCAGCCCAGCAAGTGAAATGTTTCCCAAGAAAAACCTGCTGACAACTCCCTCAGCAAGCTTTTTCCTTCCTTCTCCATTCACTTCAAGGAAAAAAAAGAGGTTAACACCCTCCAAAGGGATGGGAGGTGGGAGGGATGGGCAGCCACAGATGCCTACTCAAAGGGAAGAGCTGCTGGAAAGCAGGTTTTGCCCTAAATCATCCCCCTGCAAACCCAGTTTCCCTGAAACAAAGGACCCAGGGATCTCCTGCTTTTCCTTTTAACGCTTTCAGCTCTTGGCTCTTTCAGCTTCCACGGCATTTGACAACATCTTGCCCTCTGCCCCTTCGAGCTCGATGCACTAGCACGAGAGGTGCTTGCAGTACACAAGGAAAAGCAGCAAAAAATAATTTCCCCCCCCCTCCAAACAACTTCAGCTTTAACTGGCTCCAGGGTCGTGTTAACACAAACCGTGCCGTTGTCTCATCGTGTCCCGGATTAAACCCACCCGCTGAGCAACCCTGTGGAACTGGGAGCCGCTGAGAGCACCAACGCCAGCATCGCACGCCGGGAACGGTAGCTTGTTCCCCACCGTCATCCCACACGCGGTTCATGCTCCGTCGGCGCTCTGGATACCGTATAATTTTTTATTGGCTTGGGTGTGCTCACTGCCAGTAACAGAGGTTCACTGGGAACCGCCTGCGTACGAGAACAGCGAGTGCTCCTTTCCCACAAGGTCTTCTCTCCAGTGGAAGCGTTTCAAGTATTTTGGCAATTGCACGTCCCGGCAATTCAGCCCCGAAGCCCATAAATCCCTAATGGATATTTAATCGCAAATCATCCCCAGATCTGCAGGCTGCGATGCTGATCACCATATTAAGTATGGCAGAACAATGTAGAAAAGGGTATTTCAGCTAATATTAATAACCTGCCAAGTGAATAAATATCCTTCTGACTCGAGCGCTACAGGGGATCTGGATGAAGCATGTGAGGATGCAGTAAGCGAGCCCTGGAGGAGGATGCTCAGCGGTGCAGCACTGGCCTTTCAGGCTCATACCCATCGGGGTGAAGCCCAACGAAGGAAATCCAGCACGGATGACCCATGCCCCTGTCCCCCTGCCGTCCCAAGGCCGGGGAGGGATGGGGGCCACCTCCCCGCGATGTGCCCATCGCTGCCCCCCCAACACCGGCAAGCTCATCTCAAAGCTTCACTGGCAACGTTTGCCTTTGAATTTCTACACGCATGAATTTTTCAGCTGGAGCCGTCTGACACGGCAGGCTTCTTCCTTACAAAGCCACCAAAAGACACACGTACCCTGTGAGCCGTAATGATGTTTTTCACCATGACTGTGGAAGTTTCTGGTTCTTCCCCAAGAAGTTTTACAGGCAAGAGCTCGGTGAAGATCCAAGGCAAATGCACTCCAGCGTGGCAATGGAGGACGCTGCTCCAGGGGATGGGGACCACTGAGCCATCACCCCAAAGCAGAGGGGAGCATGGGGCTCTCCTAATTATTTCTTTGTAGCATGGTGGCTCTACTACACATACCCTGGCCTCGTCCCAGCCGTCCAGGGACGGACGCTGCAATGGCAGGGATGAGACTGCTCATCTTTCCAGCACCTGAATGCAAAATAAAAGCCAGGTCTTCTTCTCTGCAGTTAACAAAAGGGCTTGGCTGGACCGGTGAGCAGAAGCCAGACCTGATGGCTATGCTGCTGGTACTCGGGCTAGCAGGACGCAGCTGGTGAAGTCAGTTTTTCCTGAGCAACAGCAACTTGGGGAGTTCTACAGCAAAGGAAAAGGAAGCTTTGCAGAGCCAAATTGTCGCTCCACGTGGGCTTTTGCAGCGGGACTTGGAACAAAGGCTCCTACTCACCCAAACAATACGTATCTCACCCATATATAAATATAGCTATCTCCCGAGTAAGCACATCTCACGTTCAAAGTTCACCTTCAGAAAAATCTAACAAAACACCCATCTGTGTTACATCTGCTCGACCTCTCTCCTGGTTTCAGTCCACGTAGGAAGGCACCGGCTGGCCCTTTCCCCTACGGCTGATCAAGTCTGACTCTCTCCGCTTGCAATCCCACCTCTGCAACAAGGAGCAGGTCTACAGGGCTTGGCTGCACGCATGGGGAGACCCACCAGCACCAGCACCAGTGCCACCACCGCCACCATTACCACCAGCACCAGTGCGACCACCGCCAACATTACCACCAGCACCAGTGCCACCACTGCCACCATTACCAACAGCACCAGTGCCACCACTGCCACCATTACCACCAGCACCAGTGCCACCACTGCCACCATTACCACCAGCACCACTGCCTGGGAGGCTAGGTCCCAGGATGCAGAGAGCCGCGGTGCCGTCCCCAGCCCGCAACCACAGCTGGGACCCGGCCGGAGGAAAGCCAACACGCTGAGATTTCCTCCGGTCACATCTGCGCGGAAGGAAACAGGAAAGGTCCGGGAGGAGAGCGACAGAAAGAAAACACCCTGCAGTAGCCGGTGTCTGGGGGCGAAAGCGTAAGCGGCCACCGGCACGTCCCGCTCCAGGTGCAGAGCTGGAAAGAGGAGACAGGGATGTCCCAGGAAAGCCATGCCTGGGTACCGTGGGGAGGCGGCATTGGCTGCGGGGTATCTGCTGTTGGGAGAGGAGCAGTGCCCGGCACCGTCTGCCAGGGAAGCGTCGTGGGGTTTTTTCCTCCAAGGGGTTATTTTCTGTTCGTTTCTTTTGCTGCAGAGGATTAAAATTGCTCGGGTGCAGAGGGAGAGCGACGGGGAGCTCTCGGCAGCCCACCAAAACACACCTGCAAGATAAACCAGGTCACGCAGCTTCTTCCACATCCTTTTTGGTGCCCTGTAAATGCCGGCTCACACGTAAATTCGCAGAACAAGGCCGTACGGCCCCTGATTTTATGGCTCCGGTCAGATGTAAGGAGTTTGGTGGTATTTAGGCAGCGGGAAAAGATGCCGGCAGGATGTTGGTGTGGAAATTCGCGAGCAGGAGGCACTCAGGAGACCAGGGAAGAGGGAGGAATGGGGACGATGAGACAGCGAGCCAGACAGATAAAAAGAAGAGCACAGTCTTCCCAGCACTGTGCAAGCTGGGAATCCACCGGAGGCCCTGGTGTCACGATCGACCCCTTTTTATCTTTTATTTGCACCTTTTTTTCTTTGAAGAGAGGCTGAGGCGCAGTATAGAAAGCGCCTAAAACACCCCTCTGGGAGTTGTTTTTCCCTCTCGTCCGCTTTGGTGCCGGTCCGTAACCCTGACGGGGCATGGACCCCGTGCTGACGCAAGGATGCCTGTGATGGCCACCAGTGCCGGGGCTGCCTCTCCTGTCCAGTGCTCGTGGGGCAATGCCCTGGAGGAAGCGCAAGATGCTCCAGGCACCCCTTGAACAGCCCCTTAGCTGCAACTTCAGGTTTTCACCTCGCATGTAACCCCTAAGCAGCTCAAATTTGAGGTGTGCGTGGATAGCTTTTGGTTTTTTTTTTCCCCAACCTAACTCCTTCTTGCACCACAAGAGATTTAGCCACCAGAAGCAGCCGGTAAAAACCACAAAACGGCACCAAACTTTCAGCACTGGGAGGGAAAAAAAGACCCCTCCAGCTGAACGCGGTCCCCCACCCATCCCTCCCACCCCGTCCCCAGCAGCGGACAACTCACGGGCAGCCGGCGGCAGCCCCACTCGCAGCGAGATCCTGGTTTTATGATCCGGGATATCCCCTCCGCCGCCTTCCCCCAGCAGCCGCGAGGAGCTCGCGGCGGCGGTGCTGACGTCAGAGGCTTTTCCTGGCTGGGATTTGAAGGGAAAGGAGGAAAAAAAGGCGGGGGGGAAGAGAGGCCAACTCCACGGGGAACTGTAATAGCAGGCTTTGGGCTGGCTGCCTCCCAAATCTGCAGAGGGTGCGCCCTGGAGGGGTTTTTTAGGAGGGAGGAAGGCTCGGTCGTTTGGGGACAGCTGGTCCCCACGCTCTGCCACCCGCTGTACAGGGAAGTCAGGCACCCCAAATACTGGGAGCCAGCTTTCCCCCCCTCTTTCAGGGATTTCTTTTGGCCAAAAGAATCAGGAAAAAGAAGCAATTCTGCACCTGATGGGGCATTTCCAGGCTTCCTGCCTTGCCCAAGAGCATCCCTGGAAAGAAAAAAAAAATCCCAAAGCAGCATCCTCGCCCCAAAACACACACAGGGGGGCAAGCCAACCCCAGTGGTGTCCCCCCCCAACAACCATCACTGCTGCATGCTGCTCCCACCCTGAACCTCCAGCATGGCTGAACATCTGCTCGTCTTTTCTTGTGGTTTCTCAAAGCATTTTGAGTGAATTTAATATGTGTGGCAGGTGCCGGAACGGCAAAACATGTGTGTGGGGGAGTGATGCCTCTTATGGGGTAAGCACCAGGAGCGTGAGCAGCGGCAGCCCCTCGGGAAGGGCATGGGGGGGCTGTCGTGACCTCCCCTTCAAAGTACAGCTTGAGCCTGTGCCGGGAAGGCTATTTTTGGGAGAGGTGCAGCCTGTGTTTAGTTTTTCCGCTGCCTACCCCAGCCCCAGCACCAGTCTTTTGGCCCCTGATCTTCAACCTCCCCATTTTCCACTGGACCTGAAGTTTGGTATTTTTCATGTCCTTGCTCGGTGGTGGCATCCCGATGTGAAGATGCCCCTACGCCGCCTGGTCCTATCTGCTCATCAAGCCAACAGCAGCCCTGACCAAAGGGCACTGGCAGCCTTCTCTGCGTCATCAGCACGTCTTGCACAACTCCCAATGCCAACTGGCCGCGGTGGCTTTGATGGATGTTTGTTGATGAAGAAGGGGGCTCCAGGGGACTCAAATCTACTCAACAGGTGAATTTTGACCTGCAGATAGTGTTGAAAGTACACCCTGCTCCATGACGTGCTGGGGATGGCAACACGGGAGAGAAAAACACATGCTCTGCCTGTAGTGAGCCCCAGGGAAAGGTCTTCTCTGGCGGTATCAAGCTATAGCCAGTGTTGACCAGAGAAGCCAAGCTCCGGAGAAAGGCAGTTCTTCCAAGTTAATGGCACCAGGCTGAAATGGGGTTTCCTTCACCATCCAGACCCTGTGCTCTCAGTGGTTATCCTCCCAAACCATCTCACCCTCGCTCCCCAGTATTGGGTCTACACATTTCACCCGATGGAGACAGGGTCACCATGACAGGCTGCTGAGGGGTGGCAACACCACCGGCCCTCTCCCTCATGGTGGGCACTGAAGCGCTTCTGAAAGCAGCCACCAGCCCATGAGGACACTCCTGCATGGAAAACCCTGGGATGGCTCCTTGTCCTCACCAGCCCTGACCACCACCACACCCCAGCAGAAACCACCCCTTGAAACAGCCCTTCCAGGGCTGTCCCCTTTCCAGCAGGATGGGACGGAGATGCTATAAGCAGGTAGTAAGTGCCCTTCCAGGACTGCTAATAATAGGGAGAGACACTGGGGGAAACATGATGGGTGTCAGCCAGGATAATTAAAAGCCATGGCACAAGAGAAAGGAATTGGGAAAATGCCCTGCTCCTGCGTGGGATGCTACAAGGTCCTATGGTGCCCAGGCATGCTGCAGACCCCTGGCATGCCAAGCTCCTGGCTTACCCCACCAAGCCAAGGTCCTGCAGAGAATGTTTTCCCCACAAACCCCTTCCAGAAACCTCCTTAGCTCCATCAAAAAGCCACGGCAGAGAGCCCTGGTTGCTGTGGGACCACTGCTCTGCAAAGTCAACACATTGGCAAAGCTCTAGGGATAAAAGCAGGTACCTCTGAGCTGCCAGTTTTCGATGCACGGCTATGGGCATGGACTGATCCTGCACCCTCTCCCACCCCCCTGCACCCAGCTACCGCCAGCAACAGGGACAAAATTCTTTGGTCTGAGCCGCTGCCGCTCTTGCGCAAAAACCCAGCACCAAGGGACACTGTGCTGGCAGGTGCCGAGAGGTGTCCCCCGCCTACGAGAGCTTGCAGAGCAAATAAAGGTTTTCTTTCAAATAAAAGATCAAAGGGGATGCAATGCCAAAAGTCACGGCCATTCTTGCTAGCGGGACGTTGGTGTCTCCACTCGCTGTGCAGAGCCCACCAGGTGTGTAAAGCATTGCCCCTTGTCCTCAGCCCGATTTACACCCTGTCAACATGGGAGATGGGGGACCAAACTGGCAGGAGGAGGAGAAGGGAGGATCGAGCATTGCTTTGAAGGAAGGAGATTAAGCCAGAGCAGAGCTTGGGCTGCTCAGGACCTGCAAACCAGGGAGCATCTGAAACTCAAAGCCCCCTGGAAATGGATCTTGCAGCTGGGCTCCCAGGGGCATAAAAAGGCAAGGATGCGGCTGCAGGTCTTCCTCCAGCTCAGGAGTCAGAGGCCATTGGGGACTTGGAGAGACATCAGTTTGATGGATGGACTATTTGATGAATAAGAAATTGGCCGGATGGCAACATTTGAAAGGTGCAGTCAACAGGTCTATGTCCAAATGGAGATCAGTAACAAGTGGCATCGGTCAGGGGTCCGTACCAGGACTGGTACTGTTCAATATCTCTATTAATGACATAGACAGTGGGATCGAGTGCTCCCACAGTGAGTTTGCAGATGACAACAAGCTAAGTAAGTGGTACATTTGATAAGCTTGAAGGAAGGGATGCCATCCAGCAGGACCTTGACAGGCTGAAAGAACGGGTCCCATGTCAGTGTGCCCATGTGAACTTCATGAAGTTCAACAAAGCCAAGGGCAAGGTCCTGCACCTGGGCTGGGGCAATCCCCAGTATCATGAACAGACTGAGCCACCCTGTGGAGAAGAACTTGGGAATACTGGCGGATGAAAAATGGGACATGAGCTGGCAATGTGCACATGCAGCCCAGAATGCCAATCGTATCCTGGGCTGCATCCAAAGAAGAGTGGGCAGCAGGTCGAGGGAGGTGATTCTCCCTCTCTGCTCCGCTCTCGTGAGACTCTACCTGGGGTACTGCACCCAACTCTGGGGTCCCCAGTATAAGACAGACCCATGGACCTGTTAAAGCAGGTCCAGAGGAGGGCCACAAAAATGATCAGAGGACTGGAACACCTCTCCTGTGAAGAAAGGCTGAGAGCAGGGGTTGTTCAGCCTGGAGAAGAGAAGGCTGTGGGGGAGACCTTATTGCGGCCTTTCAATATAGCAAGAGAGCCTATATCAAAGACGGAGAGAGACTTTTTACTAGGGCCTGCAGTGATAGGGCAAGAGGCTATGGTTTTAAATTGAAAGAAGGTTGGTTTAGATTGAACATAAGGAAGAAATTTGTTATGATGACAGTGGTGAGACACTGGAACAGGTTGCCCAGAGAAGCTGTGGATGCCCCATCCCTGGAAGCATTCCAGGTCAGATTGGACAGGGCTTTAAGCAACCTGATTTAGTGAAAGATGTCCCTGCCCATGGCAGGGGGTTTGGAGTTTGGACTAGATGACCTTTAAAGGTCCTTTCCATCCCAAACTATTCTCTGATTATATGCCTGCCTGATGGCCAGGGTGGCTGGGTGGCATCATGGCCCTTCTCCATGGTTCTCCATGTTGGTTTCCACCCAGCTCCCAGCTTGCTTCTTCATCGAGTGGGGTCCAAATTGGATTCAAGATTACCCAAGGGACTAAACAAACCTCACTGGAACGGGACTCTCTGCGCATTAGGAAAACAGGCTAAAAACTCCTTAGGACCAGAGTCCTACAATGCTGCAGCTTGGCACATGGTCTCAGGCTGCAAAAATGGGCTCCCCCATTACAATCAAGCCGGTCACCTTCTGGGCTGCAAACCAGACGCAGAAAGCGGGCTACTGGCGCTCCCGATGAGCACGTTTCAAATCACATGCTCACTGGCAACGTAGAGATGCTCTGGCACGCCAAAGCTGCTGCCGGCCACTGTGTGAGGCAGAATCGGCTGAAAAAGGAATTGATGGCAAACTATAGAGATCCCCGTGCTTCTTGTCACTTAAATGAACTGTCTTTCGGTACATAAGATGAAGAGAGTCATCTAAGCATATTCCTGTCATTCACAGGAAGGATTTCCAGCAGTGACTTTATAAAAGCCAGCTAACGCCCTGACATCTCAGAAAGAGACATTGCAGCGATCCGCATGGGCAAAAAGCCCGCTTGGAATCGGAGATGGGAGAGCCATCGCGGGATGCTGCTACTCACTCTTCTCCCCATCCCAGCAGGGAAAGCAAGGAGGAGGTTGTGCAGCAAAGCCCAGCTGGCTGCGACGGATTGTGCCCAGGTGATTCTGGAGACCATTGAAGGAGAAGGACCATGTCCTCAGGAGAACGGCGGGAAGCGGAGGAAACCCATCCTGCATACAGTGCCGCCACCGAGCATCACGCGAACACCGCAACAAGTGGGAATGCCGCGTTCCACAGGGAATGGTGCACCCAGGCAAAGCAAACCCAACAGAGGGATGTTGCAACCCCAAAGTAGCTTTCCAGACTGATACCTCTTTTGGGACAACGTGGAGGTAAAGTGGTAATGGCACAGTGCTTTTTGGGCCAGAGGAGCCCGCAGTCGGCAATGCCCTGCTGCTTCTCCCCAAAATGCTGAAAGGTTTGCACAAGAGCATCTGACTGCTCAAGAAATGCCCAAGAACGCTCACTCACGAGCACGCTTTGGCTTTGACTTTCTTTCATCAGGATATTTGCATAAAACCGGCGCTGCCTTTAGGGAAATGCAAATTCCCTGCAGAAAGGGAAGCATTTGAATGTGTTGGCTGCCCAGACGTGCAGGGCAGGGAAGCAACGCTTTTACCACCTGAAAATTAAATAAAGGCTGAGATGTGAAACCTCCCCACCCTGCTCAGCAGGAAAACTTCCTCAGCTCCTACAGCCGGATCCGGCAGGGATGGGACAGGCAGGACGCGGCGTTTCATCCGTGCTCTGCACATCCTCCCCGGCCCCAGGGGTAAGCTTTAATGGCCTGGAGACATGCAAGCTGCTCCGGCTCTGCTCCGTTCTGGGCTCCTGGATGGTTTCAGAGGCATTTTGACACCCTGGTGTGGGTGGCATTTCCCGGCCACCCTTGCTGCGCTGGAGCAGGCTTCAACCAAGCTGAAAGCAAATGAGTTTTCCTGGATAAACTAAGCCATAACCCCAAATTTATCATTTATGACAAAGCCAGCAGCCAGCTACTGAGGATAACAAATGTTTTCGGGGATGCACATGCTCTGCCTCTGTGGCAGGGAAGAAAGGCAAAGGAGGTGAATGAAAAAGCAATCCCAATAACAAGAAAAAAGCCAAAGCTGTTGTGCAGGAGAAAGGCTCTTCGCACAAGACCCAAGGGAGAGGCAAACCCGCGGAGCCTCATCCCAACCAACCCAGCGATGCTCCAACCACCCCACTGGAGGCTCTTGGGAGACTGAGCTGCTGCACCGGGCTCTGAAAAGCTGATGGGACCAGCCCTGCCTTGCCATGGCTGGAGCGTGTCCAGAGAAGTTCTATGGGGCATTGCAGTCAGCAACAAGTGCAGTGCAGCATCCCTCCCCGCATCCCTAGCTGCATATGCCACAAGAAAAATGGGACCATGCCTAAAACCCAGGCTTCCCCATCATCATCCCTTCTCATCTCTGGCCCCGCTGTGCTTGGCACCCCTGATCCCTGCCCTAGACTCCCTGCTCAGCAGCGCTGGGTTCTCCCATACATATAGGCTCCATAGGGGAACCACAGGACCTACCCCGGGGTGTTCCTAGTCTGCCAGAAACAGAGGTTGTCAAGGAGCAGCCTGGCCTACCGGGTTAAACACTTGCTTTGGGATCTGGCCAGAGCGGTCCCTGCCTCTCCACTCCCAGGGGCACACAAGATGGTTTCAGCCAGGGAAGGAGGCAGCCAGCCATTCCCAATCTGCCTTGTTGTGGGTACACCCTGGGGAGGGTTTTTCTCCATCTCTTCCTCAGGATGCTTCCTAAAGAGCCAGGCCGCAGTGAACAGAAAACGCAACATCAAGGAAAATCTACGTCGACCTTGCAGAAGTGCAGAAACACCCAGCGCTGACTTAGGGCTCGATCAATTCCCTCATTATAAGCTCCTATGGTATGGAGAAACAGCTAAATGAGAGTATTCCTATTAATATACCTAGCTCCACGCTGAAATTTGTGCTATTTTAACTATCTTAGCAGAAAAAAACCACACTACAGCGCCCTGCAGGATCTATGCAGAGAGTACTCTCAACAGCCAGAACAAGGAATGTTTTGCAGTTTTACAAATAATTTGAATTCGGCATCACACACGACAACCAACAGCAAAACCAGCCCAGGGACAGGCTGTCCCACTGCGGTCCAGCCTGAAGGAGCAGAGACAGGGGGCACTGAAGATGTCCCCTCCACCGCAGGGCACGGGGCTTATCCGCTCCAGCGCAAAGTCAGCTACCCCCCGGCTTGACTCAACCTCACCAGCATGAGAGCATCGAGACGTCGACAGCCGCCTTGCTGAGGGCACCCAGGAGCCGATCTTGCATTGTGGGGGGGAAAATTATTTAAAAATAAAAATAAAAGAAGTTCATTTTCAGCTTGATGCGTTCCCACGCCGTCTCCCTGCAAACAGGCAGCTGTACTGGCACGGCTCCGTCGGCAGCACAGGGACAGGGATGGGCAGCCAAGAGCTGCTAAATGAGCGCTTTAATTAAACACCAAGGCATGGTGTGAACAGAGCACAGGCAGGAATTTCCCTGGTATTTTCTTTTATCAGCTGGTCAATAAAACACCCCCTGCCCTGTTTCCAGATCTATCATAAGTGTCATTCGTCAAACAGATGGAGCGCATCCTTCTCTGCCGTCGTTAGCATGCCCTGGGCAGACATGTACTAGAAACACAGCGGAAGGACTTCCCTCAAGCTCTACTTGTGTGCTGCATTTGCTCCACCTGATGGTGGCACCTGAAGGACTCTGGGGACCTCGCCAAAAGGCTTCTTCTCTGCAGGGTCTGGAAATGCCGATGGACCTTTCCCTTGAAGCTGGTCCCACAGCCTCCCCCGCTGAGCCTCCATGAGCCTGCAGGACCTGCATTTGAATGGATCCACCAGTGAAGCCTTCACAACTCAACTAGAGAGGGGCATCTGCCCAAATCTGCTCCCGGAAGACCAGTGCAGTGCATGAGTCTTGCAGTGGGGTTAAGAATAGGAGATTTTGGTTCATGCTGAGGATCACCTCAGAGCTCATCCACTTTGCCGGTACAGCTGCAGGCAGGAGATGGGCAGGAGCATCACTGTGGGCACCAGTGTCATCCGCTCCTCACCAGCAGCATGCCCCAGCCATCCTCCTGGCTTGCGGCCACAGCCCCAAGGACAAGGACAATTCCCAGCAGCTGGGACCATGGGTGCATCCCTTTGACGCCAGGGTGCTGACAAAACCCTGATCCTTGACCCGTCCACTTCAATAAAATGACCAAGAGCTCAATGACATCCCCGCTAACTTTAGCAGATGACAATTTTAGAAGCTTGCAGGAGGAACTGTTGCATGATGCCTCTTCTGCGTCTATCCATAGTAGGGCTTCAGCCATGTAGTCTGATTTTCTTCATTGCTGAAGACAGTTTTGGAGAATATATAGCCATTTTTAAAGTAACAGAGAAAAGAAATCAGTATTTTAAAGGGAAACAGAGAGAAAAAAAAAAGCCTTATTCTGGAACAGCATCCACAAAAAAACCCTGCAGGACTAAGATTTGCTGACAAAAAATGCACGCAGATGTGGAACACCCCTATTGTAACCCCCACCCCAAAGCTGTGCCATGAAGTAGCAAAGCCGGGCCATGGGCTGTCCCGTCACCCTCACTTGTCCATAGTTCACCGCCAGCCCGGGCTGGTTATCTCAGGAGGGAAAGGAGTAAGCTTACATGGCTGCCCTGTGCAAAAGCTTTTTGCACTTTTGCCGTCATTCAGACGGGCTTAAAAGGCGGTGGTTTTTTCAGCTTTCATTTTTGGAAGCGATTTATCATGCCCCTACAATTTAGCAAAGAGCAGTAAAGGGACGGAGGATGCTCAAGAGCAGCTCTGGGATCGACAGTAAGATAGCTTCATGTCAAATTAACCCAGCTTTTTAAAATATGAGATTTTGAGTCACACATTTAGTCTCCAAATCACGCCTTTTCCAATGAGTTCATTTTCAGGAAGCTGTCCCATGCACTCGCCTTGAAAAATGTTTGTCTCTGGCTTGCCTCCATTAAACCAGATAATTGGGAGTTTATAAGTTCACGACTTGAACTGAAGTCAGAAAGTTTCGTCTTTCATTTTCCAGGGCTGATTCATGGCCAGCCTGGCCCGAAATGCGGGCTTGCTTCAAGTTCGCTGTCGTTGCAGAGTTCATCTGCAGTTTAAAGCGATGCTCAGCTCCTGCCTGACGTCTCCTGCGCCCTCGTCCCAGCTCAGCGCCGGTGCGTGCCGGCACGGCTTGTATCTGCACTCCCCAATGCCTGCACGGACCCACCTTGTTGACCTTGATCGAGAAAAATGCTCCTGGATTTGCGTCTTTGCTAGAAATTCGGAGGGGTGTCAAGCAAGGATTTTTGGTCCTGGGGCCAGATATTGGGGGCTGCCCTGCGCCCGAGCGATCATCCTTGATGCTGAGCGCAGGCAGAGAGCAGGCAGCAGAGCCAGGGCACTCCACCTTGGACATTTATTTTTATCTCTCAAGCAGATACTTGAGCTTTTCCAAACTGAGCTTTTTCCCTCTCTGCTACACCAATACAAGAATCCGAGCTTCCTTATTTCACCGAACCCGGCTGTATTTCTGGTCTGCAAAGTCAAAGAGCAGCCAGCTTTTTGGCTCCCTTGGAAACTTTGCAGTCCAAGAAAATCAGACAAAACATTTGAATACGCTCAAGCTTGTTCGTCAACAGTCTGATTTCTTAGGGACCTGACCCTGCGTTCAGGCCGACCGACGCTGCACCGACAGCAATATTTTTGGGTCCTGTGTGAAATACTCCTGCAATGGCCCTGCTGCCAAGACTCGCAAAAGTTCCCAGGCTGAGGGGCTGCCACTGGATGCGAGGAAGGAGCATCCATCGCAGGGTTCATGTGAGCTTCTGAAACATCTCAGGAAGGGTCAGAAGCGGGGAGAGACATACACCACATTAAATACAACTCAATAAAAGCACCGAAATACATACAGGTGAGCGCCTGACATTTCACATCGACTGTCACAGAAGGGCTGACATTGGAAGGGACCACCTCCCACCTCCCCAGCTGATGAAGCACCACCATGGGCATCTCGCCATTGGTGCCTTGGCACCTGCATGGACACCCTGCAGATGAGATGGTCACTGCACTCACGCATCCCCGACAAGCCTTGACAGATGGATGAGATTCCTGGTCCTGGCTACTTGGATTGTGCTCCTCTTGGGAACTCTGGCATCTAAAGTACATGTCTAGCGTTAAAGGATATAATTTCCTCTCTCTTTGTCCCGCCTAAGATCACCAAAGGACACGGTCCTACACATAGGGCACCCCAGCCCATTCTGGAGACCCAGATCTCCCTACCCAGATGCTCCCTCTCAGCTCAAAGCAGCACCAGACTCTTCCCTTGGGGTCCTTCATGTGATGGGAAAAGCACCCCTCAACCGCAAAACACGGTCATCACCCCGAATCCTCCATGAAGGCTCCTCTGCAAAGCCTGTCCGAGGCACAGCGCCTGGTCGTGGCCCAGGAACGAGGCATCAGCCCAGGAACCGAGCTTGCAAGGTGGAAAGTTCAAGTGGCTGCTGTTTATTTGGCTTTGCAGAGAGCAGTCGTCCAGCCTGAACATAGGCCAAGCACCTTCTCATTGCAGGAAGCGCTGCGGGAGTCTTTAAATAACCACCAGTGGTCAGGGCTTTGGTTTACAGCTCTGCTGGATGGAAAACTGTCCCTCACACCGTGTCTGCTTCAGCACTTTCCTGGGCATAAATGGCATCTGCTCACCTCCCTGCCTCCTAGGTCTTCATCTTCAAATGCAGCAGGCCCATGTGCTTCATGAAAGCTTGCCAGAAGCAGAAAAAATGTCTCTGAGCATAGGCACAAAAACACGTGCGGGCTTTTCGTCCCGTGTGCAAGACGAGTCGTACATCCTACAGCCAAAGCTTCGCTTTGCTTTTGTGTAAATTAGTGGCTCTTTGGGGCTCTCCATGCCCTCCCTGCCCTGCTGTTAAGGTCCGTATTTAACAACTCACCATGCATCAACATCCACCTGCAGCCTTTCTTCACCACCAAAAAGTGCTCCTCACCTTCCTGCCACCGGGCTGGTGTGTTAACTGGATCATATGGTTAAAACTAAGACTAAAGAATATAATTCTTTCCCTGCAGCAAGCAGAAAATGCCAACATCCCCCCAAAAAGGCTTTCTCATGTATTTCCCTGAGGGATTTGAAGCCGGAAACCTTGCCAAGACCTGGGCTGAAAGGGTCACCCAGCAAATCCTGCTTTACTGATGGAAAGTTCCTAAATGCCGTTCGCTGGGAAGCCTGGCTAGTTTGGGATTTAGGCAATGCAGGCTTGCTGGGACTCTGGGGAATAGAAATAAGTTTTTTTTACCTATAGCTGTCATTAACAGATTAACCTAAAATGACGGCTGGCAAGAGGAAGCTCCGTAAACAAGCAAAATAGCTTTTTACAGTTGGAAAACAAGACCTTGCCCTGACCTCTTCTTGGGCAGATCCAGTGGCGTGCAGCAAACCAGTATTTTATTTTAAACTGCACTTGTAAAAAGTAAAAAAAAGGTGCTTCCTTGACACTTAAGTCAGGTAAGGACACAGCGGGCTATTCTGCCTTATAAATAAGCCTGCCCTTGTATACACATGTGTTTTAAAATAAGCTTATGAAATGTAAACATGCAGGCTTTTATAAAAAATAATTCAGCCTCACTGAAACCATTTAATCAGGGCTGAGCCAGGCCTCCTTTGCCACTTCAGAGATCTGCGCAGGGGATGCTAACTTAGACCCCAAAAACCCCGTAGAGACAGACAGAACGCTCTCTCAAACATGCAATTCCATTTTCAATTTTTGCAGCCCTCCTGTCCCTTGAAGGGATGTCTAAAAAAATGCAAAAAGGATCAAAAGATGGTGTTTTTCCTAAGGACCATCCCCGGAGCTGCATTTTTGCCTTGGTTTTGAAGCATGAGGTTAAAGGAAGGAGAGGTTAGGGTGGGAAGGGTTCCTTCCAACCCATGTGTACATGAGCACTTTCCACGCTGCCTACCTTCTTTGCATGGTCGAGATGGGTAATTTTTCTATTTGTCCCTGTCCTCTACGCCCTAGGAGAGAAGCCAACCACCAGAAAATCTGGGCTGTAAAAATAAAACACAGTCTTGGCTTCGGAGGGGCAGGTGCAAGGGGAGAAACTATTTTTAACCCTTATTCCACAAGAGGGGAATGCCTGGACCCCTCTGTGCGGGGCTTGTCTGAGTTTAGGAGATCTATTTGGAGGCGGTGGAGGGGTCTGACTGGTGGCTAATCCTGGTGCTGGGTGCTCGGGGGGCCGGGGGAGCAGACATCAAAGCATTCCTGCATCTGCTGGGGAAACGGGAGAGGCGGCAGACAGTGGCTCTGCCTCCTCCCTGCACGGCTGCTGGGGCGACAGGCGTCACGGACCTGATACTTGCAGCTCTCCCATGACCCAGGAGAACTGTTGAGGTGTCTGAGCAAACTCCTGGGGCTGGATCTTCCCGCTTGATTTGTTGGGCTTCCATCTTGCCACAAGCACAAGCCAGGCAAACCGTGAGGAGAGGAGCTGGGGATGCCCAATGGGAAATAATACAACCCCTGCGGAGCCCCATCACTGCCACCAACCAGAGGAGATGTGCGTGACTTTCTTCCACGGCAGTTAGACCCAGAGAAGCACCCTTCAGGCTTTGGACTTTGTTCGCTCTCTCATTAATGGAGAGAGAAAGGGCAGTTGCCATGTCTGTGGAGCAAACCAACTTCTGGAGACATCTTCCCATCCCTTATATTAACTATGGCAAGAGCATGAGGCAGTCACCTCCCTAATTTAAGAGGTATGGTAGGATAACTCCCATACATACACCAATTGCACTGGAAATAGGTTATTTTGATCTGTTTCTGCTGAGACTGTTCTTATGCTTTAGGACCTTTCCAACCACCTCTTGTCACCACGGTATTAACCAAAGTCCCAGCCACGAGGATGGAGGCCAGTAACCTTGAAGAACCAGAGCTTTGATAGGATCCTACCCACTGAAGGAGACAGGCACAAGCAGCACAGCCCAATAATGTAGATGGCGGAGCACTGCATGGGTAGTTTCACTTCAAGCCTGACTGAATATTAGTTTGGGGGGATACTGCAAGGCGAGTACTCTAATTTGAATAAATGCTAGAAAATCAGCTTGTGCTGAGGGCTGCTTAAAGTCTTCTGCCATTTGTTGGGGACTTTCTGTTCCCCTGTGGCAGGAACACACTGGTAAGTGCAATGGTCTGGCCATCAGAGACCAATCACCCAGGAGTCGAACAGCTGGTCTGTCAGTCCCAGGGGAGACTCCCTAAGGACCAGCTTTCATCGATGGAGGAGGCAAAAAGAAAATTTTAGGAATTTGCCCATCATGAGCGGAATACCAAGTGCTGACAAGCCAGGGAAGCTGCAAGATGAGCTCCCAGCAAGCTCACAAGACCAGTGGCTGGTGTGCCTGTGCCCATCCTGGGATCCGCAGTAGAAGCTTTTCCTGCCGCAGATAGAGGATGGTTCAAACCTCTTGTGAGCAGGTTTTGCAGCAATCCAAGATTTAACATCTGGCCTAGGAGATGAAAAGCATGTGAAGGATTTAGCAGGACCTGACATCTCAAAAAGGGTGGCTAAGGTAACTTTGTCAAAGGCTGGCATTCAAGACTTCTCCATCCAAGGAAACAAGTGGCCCCAGGCAGGCTGCCCTGGGGGACTTCTGGGTATACCACATAAATCTCCAACCTCATTAATGCTCTGAAGACCACAGAATCCAGCTCCTGACCTTCTCTGGAGCAGAAAATGACAAAACATTTCCTGTTATTTATAGCAGCTGGAGAGCCTGATGGGAAAACCCCACTTGTGAAACGTGGGCCGCTTGCCATGGTTGCTCTGCAGAGAACCATCAAGCCGCTCCAAACTCCAGCTCGATGGACCGCTCCACCCCTGCAGCCACTTCACCCTGGGCAAGACCGTGCTGAGAGGATGCGCAAGAGGAACAGGCATATGGATCTTGCTTCTGTTGGCTCTCCCGGGTCATGTTCGCATGGCACAACCTGAATTAGGCAAGGGTGACGATCCCAGAAGAGGGAGCTTGGGCTGTAGGGCTACAGGGACCTAGCAGCCCTTGAGGAGCACCCTTCATCTGTGTGAGGCTCCACCTAAATGTGACTAACCTTATCTTGGAGGTGTCTGTCAGCCTTTTAGGGAAACTGAGGAGAGGGCACAGCCCCTTTTCCCGCCTCCACTAGCTGCTCCTCACGTCCTCAGTGCACGGCAGAACACGCACTGGCACATTTGCTTGCTGGCAGCCCAATTTCCACCACCCTGGCACGCACCAAAGGTGCTTTCCAGCATTCTTAGTCATGCAGGTGCAGGAAACCTCGCAGCCCAAGGCAAACTCTTCCTGCAACGGGATGGGTTTCGCTGTGGGCTTGTTGGGCAACAGCCTCCCAGCACCAGCCCCGCTCAACACGAGCATTTGCTGTCACGCTGTTGAGGAGGATTCCCATAGCTTCTGTCTTGGGCTGGTGCCAGTGCAGGTTTTCTGCTCACTTCCAGGCCAAGGGAAGCAAGCTGTTCGTCACACGCTGCCATGAGATGCTGTGAACGAACTTGCCAGCCGCGATAGGAGCAGCCGGCTCTGGAGCTTGTGGGGCTTGACTGTCACGGTGGCGGCTCTTCTCCAGTTGAAATGCTGCGATGGCACTGAGGGCCATGTACTGACCACTGCCCTGACACAGTCTAAAAGAAGTCGCCGGGCTGAAGCAACAGCAGGGCAACAGTCAGCGTGACGTCTCCCATGTCAACACAGCGGTCAGCAGCTACTGGGATTTAGGACCACACTGGGAGCAGCACAGGTCACACTCCTGAACTTCACCTTCACCATGAAGCTGTTCCTCCTGCCCAGGCAATGATGCTATGAGTAGTATTCAGCTTGAGAGCAGAAACCTGAATTTAGGGACCCAGAAGTCTCATTATAGTCATCATAGAATGGTTTGGATTGGAAGGGACCTTTAAAGGCCATCTAGTCCAACCTCCCTGCAATGAGGAGAGACATGTTCAGCTAGATCAACAGACTCTTTCAGCTCGCTCTGAAGGAGTCAGCTGGTGCCTGGCTTCTTGGTGGGCTCCTCCTGTCCTTCTCTGCTACAGCTCCACTGCCAGTAAATCCCCATGCTCCCATGGCCACTGTGGGAGACTGAAACCCCTACACACCTCATCCTCAGCAACAAAACTCCAAACCAGAGCCACGGCCAAGTCCCTAGGTGCATCTCCAAAGAGCCCAGCCAGATCTTGTGCCAGGGAGATCTCAGTCCTTGTGATGGACAAGCTCGTTCTAAATATCCCCAGGCAGTTTGCCTGCAACTCCAATTAATAACACCATATTTTGTCAACAAAGTTGGGTGAGCGGCAATTCATAGACTTCACACTGGTTAACCTTTTTCCACCAAACAAGCCCAAGGATATTTTGACTCCCTGCCCTTGAGAAGTTTATTATTTGTGTAGGACCCGTCCACTTACCAGCTTCTGGCAATGAAAAGACACAGAAGGAGTGTAACCGCTTTCTAATAGCCGTGGAAAGACTTTATGGTTGTGGCCAGGGCTCCCCAGCACTGGAGCTAGAAAAGCAGAGTACCTGCCAAAGCTGCCTGAGAGAGTCCAAGAGGCTTGTAATTAGCCTGGGAGAAAAACCAGGGCGAGTGCAATGGCCCAGCCATCACCCCCAGATGCAATGAGACCTTCTGTGGAGAACTTGTAGGTGTTCTTCTTGCTGAAGGTAAAACGTGTGTACTGGGGTTGCAGAGCTCCGAAAGAAGACCCAAAAGAGAAGGCGCATCAGAGAAGGCCATCCCCACTTTCAGCCTTTTCCATCACCCAGGAAGGGATGACCCAATACAAAACCAGTTCAAGCTTCCCCAGTGCCCTCCACTGCCCAGGACCACAACTCACCATCTGATGCTCTCAGCGTTTTGAAGCAACAGCAGACTAAAGAGTGGGATCAAGAAAATGGCCTATCTTAGCCTTTGCCTTGCAAGGACTTCACGCCTTTCAGAAGCAAGAAGGACCAAGGAGGAAGATTTCTCCACCCTCCTCCTGACACATGTGGGATGCATCTTTCACCCCGGGACCATGGGCTGCTGCAGCTCACAGATGTTTCCGCTCCAGGTAGCCCAGAAACCTTCACCATGATTTGAAAGGGTTGGCCAAAAGGGATTCGACCGAGACTCCTGCGCTGCCTGGGTTCTCCTGGCAAATGATTTACAGATGCTGCAACTGGCTGGCGTGCTCGTCACCCAGACAGAACAAGCATCTGGCAGGCCCATTATTTAAAAGGCATTACTGCATTGCGTGGAGGGTGTGTCCCAGAGAGCCTGGAGATTTATTGTCCAGATATAAAGTGACTGAGCTCTGTCCCAGGAGCACCACAAGGGAAAAGTAGAGTTCCTTCATGAAGGAGCTTGCTTATCACGACTGCAATTATTTGCACGTGGAGGGGAGGCCAGGAGGGCAAAGGCACCCCGGGGTGACATGGGGACGTGACACGGGGCTGGCTCCAGCGGCTGCTGCCAGCCGGACCTTTGCTGTGGTGGAGGAATGGCTGTCCTGGAAAGGGGCAGAGAAAGCTGTGCCTTTTAACAGCAGTTGGGATATTTTCTCCAGCACATTCCTCTCCCTCCAGTAATCTTGTGGGAGCCTGGAAAGACGGGTTGTGAAACCCAATTCCTCCCCGCTGGCAGCTCTGTGGGGATGCCAGCAGCCAGAGCAGCCTTGCATGGGGTCAGGAACAGCGTCCACCGCATTGCGAATGCTGAGACACTGATAATTAAACTGGGTAGCGAGGAGAAAGCCTTTCCCGTCACATACCTCCTCCCTGGCCTGGCTTGTCCCTGCTGCAGGGTGGACTTGGGCAGAGCCTCTCAGACTGGGGCCAAGGATATAGCACGCACAGCGTGACGCAAGATTTACCTCTTTTTGAGATCTGGGTGAGGTCATGCATTTGCATCACTTCAGGCTGCATTTGCTCATGGATAGAAAGTTAAATCCTCCAGGTTTCGGAGTAAATCCCAGTTCAGAGCACGAGCTGGAAGAAAATCCCAGTGGGATGCACTGCCTCCTCCAGGCCGAGCGGGACCTCGCGTGGTGCCTGCCATCTCCGTCCATCCAACCGATGGGCAGGGCGTTGGGTTGCATCTGGCAGTGGTTCACGAGGACGCTGGTCACAGCCACGTGCCGGGCCGAGCGGTGCACGCCTGCCGGCGGTGCGCGTCCGTGTGACGTGCCTCCGCCTGCCTCTGGTTTCAATTAAAGCCGCTAATAATTTCAGCAAGAAAACCCTGAACCAAGCACATCCCGCAGCGGGCGCGCTAACGCCAGACAGATGTGCCGCTCCTGGCAGGTGCCGCGGCGGCCACAAGAGTGCAGGTGGCTTTGCAGAGGGAAACTAAGAAAAAAAACCCCAAAGTTATGGATCATTGCCATCAAACCAAGTCTTCTAGGCTCAGGAAAACTGAACTGAGCCGGTCGTGGATGCTTTGCGGACCGGGCTTGGGTGAGGCCCCAGGGCTGTAATGGTTTTATTTAGGGCGTGCAATAACCTTTGGCTCCTATTGTACTTGCGTTTGCCAGAAAGACAGTTGGTCTGGCTGGTTTAAAGCCGTCAGTAATTACATGCCAATGCCTCCTCTGTAGTGAGGAGGGGCAAAACGGAAAAAGAAAACCGCGTGCACATCCCCTCGCTCGCCGCTTCGTGCAGAGATGGCCCCTTGCCCTCCCACAAGCAGAAATCCATCTCGTGCCCAGCATTAGCGCTTTGGAAGGTTATTGACAACACAGGCCGAAAAGGCGGAGAGATGTGGAAATCGCTCCTGGTGTCAAAACGCATTTCGTAAGCAACGAGCCGTATCCCCTGAAGGACATCTTCTGCCTTGCCTAGCCATCAACCCGGCGAGCAGCCTTCCCCGCTTCCCCAAACACAAGCGTGAAACTCAAAACAGATGCTCCAAAACGCCTGGTTGAAGATGTTTCCTTTCACCTGGTAATTGCTGGTTCTGAAGGAGAAGATCTTAAGCAGTCCTCAACCCTCTTTAGGAATCCGGACACCTATTTTTGTCCTTTTTGGGCTTCAGAGCATCTTCAGCTTTGGTGTCTGAGCCACCCTGCTGCTCCTCATCCCCTCTCCCCAGCAGCTACCGGCCGGCTTCAGCCTCCCGGACAGCATTTGCACCCCTGGGGCTGGTTTACAGCCACCCAACTTCACACCAGCCACATGCAAACCCACTGCAAGTGGCGCCCAGATGCCACTGAGATGGGCAGCACTGCTCCCCCAGTGCCAGCCGGGCACGGTGCAGGAAAGACAGCCTGGGGGTTACAAAAATGAGGTGCAAAACACAAAACTAAGATGTTATTTGCAGTAATGGCAGTAGTAACACTTCCATCTAAAACTGCAGCAGGAAGAAACCGCCCGCTCCAGCTGCTATGGCTATGACTGGGCTACGTCCCAGTCAAAACTGGGGGCGAGTTTTGACTTACGCAAGACTGAATTTAATTGAGGTACATTTGCACTGAGGATTTCCTCTCATCCTTTCCAGCCACTGCCTATCTAGCTTTGACAAATACACAGGCACTCCTCAAACCTCAGGCTCTTTATTGCTTGTGGTTCCCTCCTCTTCATTTCTAAGAAATGAATAACAGGAGCAGAAGGTTGCAAAACACACGCTGACCACCCCTGGCTTTAAATACAGCGAGAAATCAAATAAATGGGGAGAGAGGAACGTGGAAGATCGACTGCAGGGAGAAAATGCCCAGCTGCACCCACCACGAGTGCTGGAAGCCATGGATGCTAATTTAGGCAGCAAGAAAACACGATGCAAAAAGCAAAACCAGCGATACCATTGACTCCCACACCGGAGCTGTGGCTGTGAATGACCCACGGGCTGCTCGGAAAAAGAGTCAGGGTGGAAAGTTAATGCCCGACGTGATGTATTAAACAACCACGGCTTGCAGAAGAGGAGCTCAGGGTCAGAAATCACTCAACGTGGAAAGACGCGATGGGGTCTGCTGGTTTCCTCCCAGTATCTGCTGCTGATCCTCAGTGCCGGATTAGCATCGCTCTCTCCGACAGCGGAGACGAGTGTTATGGGGAATTGCGTTACACCAGCCGAGCAGCTCCAGTGGAAACTGTGGGAGATGAGAATAATCCCGCTAATAACCGCAGAGCCCAGCTCCTCCTCGATGATGCCAATTTACACGTTGTTTAATGAGGGTGCGGCATGATGGAAGGACACTGCAGGGGAATATAAAATCCTGCCTCAAATGGACACACGCTGATGCAGTTTAGATTAGGCAGGATGAAATAAAAATAAACAAAAATAGGTTCTTAACTAAAGGAAAACTTGGAGGAAGTAAGGAGCTGGTGAAAGATGGCACCTGGAGCATCTTTCTTTCCATCAAAGGTACCAGCCGAGCTCTGCCTGCCAAGGAGAAGGCAGGGGTCCAAATCGGGATGGGCAAACCAGCGTCTCACCATCACCAGGAAGCACAGAGCTTCCAAAGAACATGGAAAAAAGGCATCCACGTGCAAAGACAACCCGCAGCAAAGATGTCGAATGTGGCAGGGAAAAGAATGGGTGGGGGGAAAAAAGACCCCTGGATGAGAAATTACCACTCCTGGTGGGAAAGCAAACGCCTCGCAGCTCTTCCTATATCTGAGCAGGCTCCCAGCCATCACCCTGAGCGCAGAGGTTTGCAAGGTCTCATGCACGAAGCCTCAAACCCCCTTGGTAGGTTTTTGTGGTGGGCTGGCCCTGGCTGGACACCAGGTGCCCACCGAAGCCGCTCTGTCGCTCCTCTCCTCAGCTGGACAGGGGAGAGAAAATACAACGAAAGGCTCGAGAGTCGAGATAAGGACAGGGAGATCACTCAGCAATTACCGTCTTCGGGCAAAACAGACTCAACTTGGGGAAATTAGTTTAATTTATTACCAGTCAAAACTGAGTAGGATAATGAGAAATAAAAACTAAATCTTGGAACACCTTCCCTCTACCCCTCCCTTCTTCCCGGGATCAACTTCCAAATTTTCTACATCTCCTCCCCCTAAGTGGTGCAGGGGAATGGGGGTTGTGGTCAGTCCATCACACGTCGTCTCTGCTGCTCCTTCCTCCTCAGGGGAGGACTCCTCACACTCCTCCCCTTCTCCAGCGTGGGGTCCCTCCCACGGGAGACAGTCCTCCACGAGCTTCTCCAACCTGAGTCCTTCCCAGTGGCTGCAGTTCTTCATGAACTGCTCCAGCGTGTGTCCCTTCCATGGGATGCAGTCCTTCAGGAGCAGACTGCTCCAGCATGGGCCCCCCATGGGGTCACAAGTCCTGCCAGCAAACCTGCTCCAGCGTGGGCTCCTCTCTCCATGGGTCCACAGGTCCTGCCAGGAGCCTGCTCCAGCACGGGCTTCCCATGGGGTCACAGCCTCCTTTGGGCATCCACCAGCTCTGGCGTGGGGTCCTCCACAGGCTGCAGGTGGATATCTGCTCCACCGTTAACCTCCATGGGCTGCAGGGGGACAGCCTGCCTCACCATGGTCTTCCCCATGGACTGCAGGGGAATCTCTGCTCCTGCACCTGGAGCACCTCCTCCCCCTCCTTCTTCACTGACTTTGGTGTCTGCAGAGTTGTTCCTCTCACATGTTCTCACTCCTCTCTACGGCTGCAGTTGCTCTGTTCCCCCGCCTGCCCCTTCTAAAATACATTATCCCAGAGGCGCTACCACCATCACTGACAGGCTCAGCCTTGGCCAGCAACGGGTCCGTCTTGGAGCCAGCTGGCATTGGCTGTATTGGATATGGGGGAAGGTTCTGGCATCTTCTCAAAGAAGCCACCCCTATAGCCCTCCCGCTACCACAACCTTGCCACGTGCACCCAATACAGGTTTTAATCAAAACGTATTGCATCCCAGATGGTCCAACACACCTGGAGGAGGACCAGTGGCAAAGAGTCGCGTGCATGTTTTGCTCTGATGAACTTAAGTGTTATAAAATTCACTTCAGCTTTTGAGCAAAGGACCTGGCACAGCTGTGCACAGGAAAGTTCTGCTTCAGAAGGCCAGGGCTGAGATTAGCACGAGATTAACGTGAGCGGTCGTGCCGCTTCCCGAGGCTGCCAACCGAAAGGAGAGGGAAGGGTGTTACTGTAGGCTGCATTAGGAAAAAAAAAAAACAAAAAACCAAACCTCATCCTCTGCCAAAATGGCTTTTGCATTGCAAAAGAGGAGCATGCTAATGATATCAGATGACTGGTTTGAATCAGAGCGCAGGGAGGACGGTGGGGGTGTCTTTCTGCAGGTTGGGACCATGCCTGGTGAGGATGTTGAGAGACATTTCCTCCATCAATAGGAAGATGAGCTGCAGATGCAAGTCACGGGGGCTGTCTCCACCCCAGGGATGGGGAAACCTCGATGCCCTTACGCCCCCCTCCATCCCTCCTCAACCAGGAGCACTGGGCTTATTTAGGTTGGCAGACCCACAGCGCTTGGTCCAGCCCACCAGAGGATAAATAACAGAGCAGGGAAAAAGAGTCATGCGAGCTAAAAGCCAGCGTGGGTACAAGAAGAACAAGGCCAAATGGGTACGAGTCATCCACAGATAAATTTAAGCTGGAAATGAGAGCAGTTTGTATCCGTGCAAGCAGCAAGGCTCTGGCAGCAGCCTTCCCGGAGGACTTGCCAGGGTCAAACGGCTCATTAGTTTTAAGAAGGAAGCTGGCAGGGGGTTTGCGTCGCGGCTGCCTGTAACAGCAGGAGGGGGGGGGACACACACCAGTCTCCAGACCAGCCAAAAAAAAAAAATCAGCGGTGGCCCTGGGGCTGGATTCGGCGGGCTGCGGGTCTTCTGCCGTACCTGCGCCGGTGGGCTGCGGAGGGATGCAAACGCCATCCAAACGCTCGCTCTTGGAGAGAGGGAAGCTGCACGGGAAGAAAACCAAAAAAAGGCACGGCTCCGTGTTTCCAGCTGACGGGAGCTTCAACGCCGGCTGGGATTTGGGCTCCGGCCCCTCTGTGAAATTCAGCTTGGCTTGTCTCAAGACAGTGGCTCAATGCCCCAAACGCCCTACGAGCATTTCAGTAATATCAGGGGGAATCAGACCTACTTGTCAAGCGTGTTGCTATTTGTGCAAATGCTGTGTACTGGAGGGAAGCTTGAAGAACAAGTCCCCTTTTTATAGCGCGTTGCATGCTGGCAGCGAGCCTGCAAATTAGAAGGAATTCAGAGAGAAACAACAACAACAACAACAACTAAAAAGCCTAAGGGGCTGGAGGGATTAGTTTTGGACGGGAAAAAAACCCAAGAGAACTAAGTGTGTGGTCCAGTGGATGCAACTTTGGGCTGGGACTGCACCCATTGCTGTCCCATCCATGGCAAACCTCCCTGTGCAATATCTGTCTTTAAGAGGCAAGACGTGTTTTCTCCCACTTCAGGAGATAGCTCCGCCATGTCCATGCAGAAAAAAAAAAAAAATGTTTAAAGAATTATATACATGATAGAAAGTTAATTAAGAAGCTGCCAGAGCAAAGGAAAGCCCACGAACAAAATCGGTTTTAGCTGGGAGCAGCTGAGCCACGGCAATGAAGGGTGCACGGGAGGAAACCCCGGCTGCAATGGGGTTTCTAGAGCGGTTTGACCCCACACCAGCTCGGTTCATCCCCAACCCCTTCGAAGGTGCACACAGAGGCGCCAAGCCCCCTGCCTGGATGTGGCCCTGCTATCAGCACACCTATCGTTCAGGGCGCCGAGAGGGGCAGGAGGTGACCTGGACCATGGGTTTAATCACCAGCCTTCGGCCTGGCTGCGCTTGCACTGGCGGCAGGGCCCCGGAGAGGGGACTTTGGCAGGAGCCCAGCACTGTCCTTGCAAGGAAAGGCTTGGCTGTCCCCAGCTCGGGGGACCCAGCCTCGTGGGGACATCCCCGCGACCAGCAGGTTGCACCTCCCCGGCACGCATCACCCTGAGGAGCACCAGCGCAAGGGACATCCAGAGCCTTTCGGGGTGGGGGAGTGGGGATGAGACAAATTTTCCTCTCTTGTTGAGCAAAATTCCTGGTTTTCTGCCCGCCACATAAGCAAGCACGAAGCTGTACTTTGGCACTGACGGGGTGCAGATGAAGAGGGGACACGCAGGCTGGGAAGCCGGGCTGGACAAGCCTCCCCTTAAATGCCCCCTAACGCCACCTTAAAAAATAATGAACTGGGGGCAGCAGAGGTTACTGGCTTGGTATGAGAATTTTCATGAGCATGAGAAAAAAAAAAAAAAAAAGAAAAAAAGAAAAAAAAAAAGACCACATTGCTCCAAAGTATTTTTTTTTTTAAAAAAAGCAAGCTTCAAAAGGGTTGGGAGAGCAAGGCTCATAAAGTTTGTTTTTTGTTGTGCCCATGTTACCAAGCAGAACTGGCCGAGGAACGCGTGGCGAGGGGCGCCCGTTCGCGCCGCGTAAGCGCCGGCGGCCAGGTACGAGGGCACGGTGAGGGTCGCCGAGCCTGGGCATTGCCTGCAGCCCAGGACACCGCTCAGCAACCCATCTTCCCCGGTTAATGCAAGCTTTGCTTCCAGCAGCGCTCCATTTCTGACCGTTGCACAGGCAGCTAGCAAATAAACATAATATATACATTTAAAAAAGTGTTTTCTAGAGGTTGGGATAATCAAGGCAATTCCCCTGGCGCCTTTCCCCACTGTGCCAGGGTGCAGCGCAGTAGCCGCCAGCTCCCAAACCCTTCTCCGGAAAAGTTCAAACCCTCAAATACTTGGAATTGCTCTTTGAGGGAATTTATTTTAAAGCCGCTTTAACGGCAGCTGGGAATTACCAGGGAGGCACTTTGCTCTGCAGTTTCCCAGCTGCTGACCCCGTTTCGCATGAAGCGGGCCCCGGGCGGCCGCCCAGCTTGGGAACATGTGCCGAGCCAGCACCGCCTGGAGTCGTACCCGAATTCCCCCTCGGCCCAGGTTGCAGGAGCAGCAGAGCGAGCGCTGCTGTGCACGACGGAGGCAAGAAAAGTTAACGCCCGCGTCCAGCAACCAGGGCATGAGCTTGCTTAGCTCGGATGCGGTGGGGTTATTTAAGATCCTGTTCCCATGAGGGCTGAAAATTGCACCCGACCGCGACGCTTCTTCCCTGGAGCAAGAACAGAGCTGGGAGGCTGCGACCCTCCAAAAAACCAAGCCAACGTCCCGACGTGCTGCTGGCACGTTGCTTTTTAAGAAGCATTTTGTTCTTAAGGAAAAAAAAAAAAAAAAGGGTTATTGAGCAAAATCACCAGTGGAAGTCTGTGGGTGAGTGCTGGCAGGACTGCAAGTGACAGGTTCTGCTTGAAGACTGGAAGATGTCACCACCAGAGCTGTGGTTGTTCCTCTTGCAAAACCTCTGTGCCCTCCTGCCCACCCCCTTGCTCTGAAAGGGTTATGGAGCCCTTCTCTGCTCCACACCTACGTGAGGACATCTTGGTCACCCTGGCTGGGCTACCCGACTCGAACTCTAAAGATGAGGTGGCAGCTGTGGAAGAGGCAGGGAGGTGGGATGGGTCTGGTGGCGGGTAGAGGCAGCCCCATGCCCAACTGCTGCCAGATGCAAGCCCACCTGTGCCGCAGGGCCAGCCGGCAGCTGCCAAGCCACCCGGAGCGACGCGGGCCCCCCAAAAGCCACAGGCAAGGGTTGGGCTGATAGGCATCAGCCCCTCGCGCCACGGCACCCGTGGCCCCGCGCCGGCTTTCTTCTCCCTGCTGTCACGCTCGGAAGACACTTGCGGAAAAACACAGCAGAAAGGAGAGGGTTTGAACAGCGGGTGGGAGAAGAGGTCGGGGAAGAAAACAAGTTGGCAAGAAGGGAAGGGCTGAAGGACACAGGCGTTTTCCATTTCGGCGCAAAACTCCCAAGGGTGCCGCTCGGAGAGTTGATGGACCAACTCGCCCGCTCTCGACAAGCCGGCCCTGCAAACTGCGGCGGGGAGGGACGCTATTTCTGGTCAAGGCGCGTGCAACGGCAGCGACACTTTATTAACTGTACAATCAACTGGCGACATGCACGGGACTCAAAAGACAAAGTCAACGACCCGCTTGGACGGGGCTCTGGCTCTGCAGGCACCGCACCTGCGTTGTCAGCCCAACAGCACCACGAAAAAAGCCATCAAGTGGTCGTGCGCAATGCTTCAGAGGATGGGGGGAAAAAAAAAAAGAGGGGAAATCAAAGTCTAGTCAGGCAGGTACAGTCTGCTTAAAAAAAAAATTTAAAAAAAAATCAAGGGGTGCACCCTTGACTCCGGCAATGCAGCTGATCTAGAGGACTGAGTTGCTTCTCTCAGTATTAGAAGGAAAAGTAATCGTTGTCGTAACAAAATAAAAATAAATTAGGTGCAGCCAGGTCAGGTTCATGAGGTGTGAAAGGCAACGGTTTGGCTCCAAACCCAGCTGCTCTCCCCAGCCCGAAAGGTTGCATCGATACGATCTTCCCCAGCACAAGTCTGTGCGGGAACTCGTCATCCCCCCCCCCACCCCGCCCCCCCC